>OVBX01005579.1:0-12929 GCA_900406325.1 Erucastrum elatum
TCGAACACATATTCCACCACACTCCATCATATGATAACACATAATAGATCTATATTACAGACAATCTATTCGAATATTCAGAAAAAGTACATCTGTGAGCGAGATGAATATAATGTGACTGTATAAATAAACAATTATACAAAAAAATAAAATTACACACATATATAATCAAATATAGTTGATCAGATTGGGACAACTAATTTTCCAATGAAAATAAGTAATTGTAGAATCACTACATGGTTGCGAACATGAACTTATCTAATGAAATTTAAAATAATATACTTGTAGAAAAAAAATTAAAATAATATTTCATGAAAAATTAAGCTTTTATGCAAAGCAAAATTCATGAAAATTTTAGTTGAATAACACCCACATGAAAAGGCACACTTTTAGCGTCCAGATATTCTACATGTGTGCTTTGTTACCTCTTATGAAAACCTTGTCGTAATTATATGAAATGTTATTTATTTACCCCTTCCTTAAAAAAATGTCACTTTGATATTTTCATACCAATTATAAATAATTACAATGCATATATATTCTTGTTAATAACATATATGTGACCAATATTATTTGAGATAAATAAAATTATTTGTAAAATCAATATAGTTTACGATTGATATTAAGTTGAAAAAATTATAATAAGCATTGAAATTCTAAAATATTCCATTTGTGTAACAAAAAAGATAGCTCTTTTTAACAAACAGAAGAAGTATTCTTTTAAGGCAAATGATATTTTATTATATTTTGTATATTTTGCTTAGGGAAATTGGTTCCAATAGACAAGAAAAAAATCATAATATGCCAACTAGCTATTTAACTAAACACATCTATACACATCGTTATAATTTCATATTAATACCCTTATACCCTTTCAGTTTAACCAGCTGCACTTCCTAAAAAGAAAAAAAAATTATTTATTAAACTAATCTAAAGTAAATCGTATCTTATTGATGTCCACACTTTTCCTTTTTTTACTCTTTCAGACGTCAAAAGATGTGAGATTTCTGGGCTGTTGTCATTTTAGTATAATTTATACTATGCTATGTGTGTTGTTCTATTCCGTTTGTTGAATGTTAAACAAAATTCTGACTAAAAGCTCATATTACATATTTATTTTAGGTTCGTAGGAGTTGAAGTTTGAGTTTAGTGATCATATCATATATTTCACTATTTCAGCAACACACATGTATTTCTTTATCAAGTCTCTTTTCCCTTCCTTTCTATTTTATATAGTATAGTTAATAGTACAAAATATTATATAGTATTTAACACATTTGTGTCTCCAACCCACCTATAACCCTGAACCCAACACACTTTCAAGATTTAAATACTAAACCCTAAACTTGAATGCCTAAACCCAAACCCAAATGTAAAATATTTTATATTAAATTAAAATACAAAATATTATATACTATTTTGTATTTTAATTAATCTAAAATATTTTACATTTGGGTTTGGGTTTAGGCATTCAAGTTTAGGGTTTAATATTTAAATCTTGAAAGTGTGTTGGGTTCAGGGTTAGAGGTGGGTTGGAGACACAAATGTGTTAACATTTCAACAGCACATATGTATTTCTCTATCAAGTCTAGTTTCTTTTCCATTCCATTTCATATAGTATAGTTAATAGTAAAAAATGTTACTACTATTTTGTATTTTAATTTAATTTAAAATATTTTACATTTGGGTTTGAGTTTAGACATTTAAGTTGATAGTTTATTATTTAAATTTTGGAAGTGTGTTGGGTTTAGGGTTGGAGGTGGGATGGAGAAACAAATATGTTCACAAGAGTTTCTATTCCATTTTAGATAATAGTTCTTTCCATCTCTTTTTCCATGATTGTTCTGGACCACATAAATATCTATCGACTTCTTGTGTTTTTTCTGTATCCGGTAACTTGCATTAAAAAGGATATAACTGGATGAGTTGGTACTTAATTGTTAGTTATTTAAATATGTCAAAATCAATGCTATTCACGTAATTATGCTTCAGATTTTGGCTATTTGGCAAATTCACCCTTTTGCAAACTATCCCTACTCTATTATTTACCTAAAATGTTTAGCTTTTTCTGACTTTAGTGAATATGACAACAATTGGTGATCTTCTTCTTTACACTGATCTTTGGTCAGACCTTATATTGATATACCTACCACCACGGGTTATTCGTTTTTTAATGTATTTATTTATACACAATCTGTTTTTTGTTGTAAATTGGCTTTACACAATCTGTTTTGTTTTCCTTTGTACCTACTCAACCCATTATAATCTTTATACAAGTAACACAATTGGTGAATTAGATACGGTTAATGCAGAAAGTATTATTGTATAATTTCATACTGTAACAAACTGATTAAAATTAAATTAACTGTATTTCACATGCCATCCTATTAAAAAAATGGGAAAATTGGCTTCTATGCCCATATGGGGAAGTCTAATTTGAGACTTACCCATGAGTTGACAGCATCAATTTTATTCTCATATTACCCATATATTTCCTTCTCTTTCTTATGTTTCTCTTTCTTATGCGTGTTCCTTCCTTTTTTTTCTGCAACTACATCTCTTACTTCTAATTTTAATTCATTATCCAAATCATTATCCTCTTCTCTAATTCTAAATCACTATCCAAATCATTATCCGGATCTTCCACGTATGTGACAGCCGAGACCACACTATTTTGGGGCGGAGCTAAGAAAATCCAGATTTACGGATTGAATTCCTAGCGTTGATATAAGTTCCCACATAATCTTCTAAAAATTCATTCGTGAGAAAACCTAACCGGAGTACTTGTCCAAGCCTAAAATAGGAAAGAGAAAAGTGAATCGGTAAAAGTGTTTCACAATTTTGGATAACAACAATGTTAAACGACATTTTCTTTTGTACCTGATATTATTTATACTAACAGACATTTCTTTTCGTAAGATGTTCCAAAAAATGTTTTCAGCTAATACATGATTTGTTAAGGATAGATAATATGATACATCGTTCGTGTGTTGTTATATTTATTTGATATAATAATTTGTAAGATGTTACTAGATAATAACATCATTTGATACATTCTCTATTAGCTGATAAGTAATTGGTTAACTGATACATTGTTTGATATATATTTTGTTATCTGATACATGAATTGTTACATGATACAAATTTTATTAGCTGGTTCATGAATTGGTAGAAAACAATAACTATTCTTTATTCTTTATGTTATATTTCTTTTAACACTTATACATATATGATAACATGGTAACAATTGTTTTGGCATGCTAAGTTAATCGTTAACTATTTTACAGCTACATTTTTACATGTTAACACTTCTTGTATCAGCTCTTACAAAATTGTTGTCCCAATGCCAATATGATAAGAAGAAGGGAAGGTTCTCGTAAGAACGACGTCGATTTTAAATCTGGGCAGTTGGGGGAGATTCGAAAAAAAATTGATGAACCCAGATTTTTTAAAAACCAGGATGATGAATGATGAAAAAAAATGAAGAGAAGTCATTACCATATTAAAAATAAAAGAAATGATAAAGTTTTGTGGTCACTAGAGGTACTATAATTATCTGAAATTTTTCAAAGAGAAAAGTAAGAAACAGAAACGAAGGAGAAGAAGAAAGAAGAAAGAAGAATGAAGAAAGAAGAAAGAAGAATGAAGATGATAGTGGGGGTATTTTCGGAAATCTGAGGAGAAAAAACAACAGTGTTCTAGCTTTCCGTCTTGTCATGGGCAAACTCCTAATATACACGTTCAATATAGACAATTGTCCCTAAAAAAATTAGCAAGTTGTAGATCTAAAATCGTGAAAAACATACACCGTCTCCACATGCTGTCATATTATAAATATTATTTTACATGATTCACATCAAATCATATGACCAAATCATCTCCTTGTTTTCACCATTTAATATTGTACTCCATCCGTTTCATAAAATTACATATTCTAGATAAAAATTTCGTTTCAAAAAAAATCTAACTTTTACATTTTTAATGCATAATTTATTAAATAACTGTATTTTTTATTTAAAAAATGCACTTATTAGATTTTTATTGACTTAAAATTATGGGAAAAAATAATAACAAAAAAACTATGTAAATTTAATACATTTTATTAAAATGTGTAAAACTCTAAAATATGTAATATTTTAAAACAGAAGGAGTATATTTTTAGTAACTACAATTTATGGTTCTGGATGTTTGCAACCCAACCATCCCACCACAATTAATAGTAACAATAATTTTAGCAAAACAAATTCTTTCAGTACAGAAACAATATGCTCCCTTTAAATAATCTAAAACATCTTTTATATTTATTATATATTATGTGATCAATTCAATTATCCATTCTTTTTTGGTTGAATTTATATATTAAATCATATTTATTTCAAAAATAATAATATTCTTAGTATTAAAACTTTCTAACTAAAACAACTTACATATAGAAACAAAGATATAGAAACAGAAGGAGTATACTTTGTTATTATTAGAACATTATTGCAGTTATTGCATATTTATTTTGTATTTTGTCATTCAGATCTTATGTAGACTAATTAATATAGCTCATTAACAAGAAAAAATAAAAATAGATAAAAGTTTTTTTAACTGGGAAGAGTTTGAGTTAGACTTTAATCTCCATCAGTTTGGGACCAGCCAATGTTAATACCTAATAACAAGCTGTAAACTATTTTTCAACTATTATTAATACTAACACAAATGCACCGTAACTAAATAAAGTTCTATTAAAAATAATTGACTATTTAGATTTAAGAACAATGATGTCTCTTGTTACGATGCAAAAATGATATTCCTCTAAGCACCCATTTAAACATATGATGTCTAAAATACTTACTAGATTTTACCAATACACCACCTGATTGTTGATATTTTTTATAGTATTATCTGGTATGACCGTATGAGGCTGACATATACAGTAAAACATCTATAAATAAATACTCAATAAATGAATAATTTCTATAAATTAATAAATTTTATCTTTTCCAACTTGAACCGGTATAAAATATAACACAAATCGATAAAATAATAGGATAATAATGTTTTTTAACTCCCACAAAAATATATAATCTCATTAAAATCATAAATTAATAATCTATCTATATGTTTTTTCAATATAAGTACAAACTAAAAATTATATTGTTGTTTTTATATTCATAATAAAAATACTTCTATTTTTTAAATATTTCAATACATTTTGATAATAATATTTAGTAAAATTATTGAAAACCACAAAACAATTCTATACAACATAAAAATATTTACCAATTAAGATAGTAGAACAATATGAAAGTCAAATCTTTAAAATTTAAATAATGTATATACAGTAGATCAAATAGTTTTTTTTTATTTTATATATATAAATATTCAAAAATAGAAAAAATAACTAAGAAAAAAAACTTTTGTAAATTAATATCTCTATAAATTAATAAAATTTTAAAGTCCTAACATTATTAGTTTATAGAGATTCTACTGTATTATTTTGAGTATCTATAGTCTTTTCATTTATTTCACAGGTAAGAATATCGTACGTATCGTTCTATAAATATACAGAATAAACAGACAAATATTTCATGTGGTATTGTGATGTAGTAATCGAAATTTTGATGTTGACGTGCAGATATAAACGTAGGAGTTATAATAAGATCTGGGTTTAAGCCAGTGAAAGTAATATCGGAGTATTAAGTAGTGTACTTGATATATATATATAGTGAGGACTTGTCTGGACTATATTGGCTAAAAATAATTTTCATTTGTTCAATCATTTTTTTGAAACTTAAACATAATTCAAACAGAAAGGACAGTTTTGTCCAAACCCTCTTGACCTTCTCAGTATATCAGCACACATCCATTTATTTCATACCCATATGCATACACGGTAACTATAACACATAATATTCATAATCAAATTAACTTTCATAAGACTTAGGGTTCTATAGTAACAGTAATACCTAATATAATTAAATTCTTGGACATTAATTGATCCATCTTTTAAGTTAGGAACGGAAGAGTATTCTATGGTCGTAGATGCATGCATTTTTGGTGTATATTGTATTCTAAGTTCAGTATAATATTTTTGTCCAGTGAATTTTCATTTCTAAGTCGTCATAGATAGTAAATTAGTTTTGGATTAATTTTTGAGTTTTTCACAATAATTTCATCGTAAAAATACATGTTTTAAAGTGAACATAATATTAATACTATGTTACATATTTTTCCATATTTTCTTACTTCTCAAATATATTAATATGAATTTTTATAAAGTGTAAGGGTAGTCAACATTCAAAATGGCAAAACATGGTTTCGATCTAACGGAATAATATGTGAAATTACTTATTCCTTGTTAACAAGATTCTATATTTTTAAGCAACTTTGATTTATTATAAGTCAGGAAATGGTTCACTAGTTTTATGATAAATCAAAATTAATGTTCTTCAATTACTCTCTCCGTTTTTGAATAAATATCATTTTGACATTTTTCACACAAATTAAAAAGTGAATTAAATATATATAAGTTGTTATTAATTATATATATTTATAAATACAATTATTTATAAAATTAATGTAGTTTGAAATTAATTTTCAACTGAAATTATGTATAATTTGCATTAAAATTATGTATAATTTGCATTGAAATTATAAAGTTGCAATTTGAAATTAATTTTCAGCTGAAATTATGTATAACTTGTATTGAAATTATAAAGTGACATTTTTGTGTAACAATAAAAAATTATTAGAATGACACTTATTGTGAAACAGAGGAAAAATTATTTTTTCTAGATATTGATTCCACTAGATCCTCAGAATATAATTTAGATAAAATGCTAAAACAGATTAAAAAACAGCAACATTGTCCCTTTAGCATAAATCTTTTTTTGGTCAGATTTGGACTAAGATATCCTTGGTCAACTTTAAAAAATCATATCAATTATTTTATAAGTCAGAAAAATATGAAACTTTATACAAAACGTACATAAACATTGAACAATCATATGAAAAATAGTTTGGTTTACTTAATATTATCAAAACATAATTTCATATTTTGATCTACGGACACCAGAAAACAAAATCTACTGTCTACGAACAGGTAGATTGATGTTTCAGCTACATACCTATATATCTGGCGCTGGTAGATTTTAAAATTTACCAGTCCTTAATTTTCTTACTACGGTAAAAAGTAAAAGTTACGGTATTGTCTACAGTCTGAAATACCGTAGATTTTTTAACTACTCTTTCCTTATAAATCTACGGATGAGGAATCATATAATCTGTCTTGTCCTAAAAATCTACCATGGAGGAATCATAGAATCTGTCAAGTGTTAAAAATCTACCAACGGTACATTATATTATCTACAACAATACTTTATACTACCACTGGTAGATGCTACATTCTATTGTCGTATCTACCATCATATGTAAAATCTACCAACAGCAGAATATATGTTTTACCGAATTCGGAATATTTACATATTCCTTAATTTTCTCAAAAATCAGTTAGGAAAATATTTGAAAATATATTTTGTTTCCAAATTTTCGATTTGGCTAAAATCGATTTCCCCTTTTGTTATTTACTATAATATCTTTTTTTATTTTTTTACTAGAATATCTTTTTTTTTACTTTTTTACCTTTTTTACTTTAAAAATTTACAAAAATCGTTTTTAACATTGATTAGGAGCTTAATTAGATTTTAAAAAATATTTATGTTAAATGGACAACTTCTTATTCATAATATGATAAGGACAAACTACTAATTGTTTCAATATATTTTTCCATATTTCTCTATAATTTATGTATCGACTCTTATATCCACAAGCTTGCACGAAACCATAATTTCATGATTCCACGATTTTGGGGATCAAGTTACAGTTGGTGCCAAAAAAGTTACAGTTTCTTTTCTTTCTTTTTTTCCAAGTAACAGTTTCATATTATGTACCGTGATATCACTCTATTCTGAAACCAAACTTCAGGTACAAATGTGGATTATGAAATTAACTTTGCACCAAATTTATATACTATGATCTTGAAGTATAATTTCAATTTTGTGACTCCTACGAAAATTCCAATTATGGAATAGTGTGACACAACCTGAGATTTTGCTATTTTGATGCAACATCTGAATATATAAATATTTTATTCTACATAGGTACTTTTGATATTTTAATATGTTTGGTGGTGATGCTTCGGTCTTATCGTGCGATAACAATCACATTTTTGGCATAAATTGGTCGCCGAGGTTGATGGATTCGATATCATTGACTGTGAACATGGAAAGCATGGCAGTTCTAGGAGCAAAACATGGATCTCAACTATCTGTTCCTTCTCGAACCAAACTGTTTTGGGAAATGAAAATCTCTCGCTTTGCACTAACGCCATTTCCCCGCAAGGAATCAAATCATGTCTCTTTGAAGGAAACTACGTATTGTGATAGTCGAACGTTCAAGAAGATGCCACCTTCTGAATGGACTAATCACTTCGACTATGTTTCCATTGATGTATCTGTAAGTCTAACCTAACATATATATCACTTGTTGTTTACATACTATTTTAGGAAATGGAAGCGCTTAAGAGAGAGATAGAAGCACTAAAGCCGAATGTGGGGAAAATGTTCATGTCTCCCAAAGGCGTCGACTCGGTGAAGAAGAGAATCCTTAGTATCTATTTGCTGGTGAGCCTTGGTCTTGCGTATCATTTTGCAGATGAGATCGCGGAGAGTATAAGAGATGCTTTCGAGAAGATAGATGAGATAATGGCTAGTGAAGAAGACTTGTACACAGTTTCCACCAACTTCTGGGTGTTTAGGTCTTATGGTTACTACATCTCTTCCGGTAATATATATGGCCATGTTATATAGTTAGTTACATACGTACTTTAAAAAAAAATGTATTAACATGGTCAATCCAATTTTGTCTAGAGGTATTCACGAGATTTAAAGAAGACGATGGGAATTTAAGCAATATCTTACTAAGGATGTGAGGGGTATGTTGAGCTTGTATGAAGCCGCTCACTTGGGGACAACGACCGAAAATATAATGGATGAAGCGTTAAGGTTTTCATTAAACAACTTGGCCTCGTTAGCAGAAGATCATATGTGCCCGTCTCATCTCTTAAGGCATATAAAAATGCACTTGTTCTACCTCAGCGTTGGAACATGGAGGTACTAGTTGCAGTTGAATATATCCGGTTCTATGAACAAAAGGTTGGTATGATACTCAAGTTTGCCAAGCTCGATTTCAATTTAATCCAGCGCCATTACCTTCAAGAACTCAAACTCCTTACAAAGTATGACAAGATACGATTGATTATTATAAATATGAATATAAAATATATATATGCATAATCCCTTTTACGAAAATTTTCTCATATTCTATACATACTTGTGATGCAAGGTGGTACAAGGATTATGACTTTCCATCTAACTTGCCACGATACTACAGAGAAGAAAATGCACTTCTTTTCACAATCGATGTTCTTCGAGCATCAATTGTCACTTGCGAGGATTATCCAGACAAAGTTTAACATGGTTGAAATGCTTATTGATGATACATGTGACAGATATGCTACCCTTCCAGGGATTGAAAGCCTCGTAAATAGCTTGGAAAGGTACACTATCACTTGTTGAATTTCTTCAGAAACAGTGATGATCATGATGATGATGATCAGTATGATAACCATATGGTGATGATGTACAGGTGGGCTCCTGATGATGCCATGGTTTTTCACCCTGGTTATTTAAACTTTGTGTTAAAATTTATGCTGGATGTTTTTGAAGATTGTGAGCGAGAATTGAGGCTACAAGAAAAAACTTACAGTGTGGAAGAAACAAGAGATGAGGTAACCAATCGAACTTTTTCTTTTCTTTATATGTTTTCTTCTTTTTTATTTTGTAATTAAAATGTTGTGTTGATAGAGATTCAGACCCAATGCATCGGAAGCCGAATGTGCTATAGAGTAGCCAATAGGCCACTCTTGTTACGATATTTTCCTGTTAAGTTTCATGTCACATTTACTTCCAATGTGAGATCTATTGTAATGCATCCTTTTGAGATGGCTCTTCAAATCTGTTGCCAACCCAATCCTACAGTTAGATCACTGATCTATGTTCCAATGCAATGTTAAGATTTATGTTTTCCTACTTTCTTTACAAAAATACATCAGCTCTTACATATGTCCAAACAATGGTTGAAGTATAAGGTATTCATGAAATCCAACCTTGATCTTGCCAAATTGGCATCAGGAGGTCACATGCCTACCTTTGACAAGTACATGGAGGTTGGTAAAGTGGAGATTGGGGGATTCATCGTGCTTGCGACTGTTTTGATGGGTATAGATGATATAGATGAAGTTCAAGGCTATGGCTGGCTGAAATCCAGATCCAAAATCCTTCAATCTTTAGCCGAAATGCTGCGTCTTATGAATGACAAATCCGGTTACGAGGTACTTAAACTTAATTAGACAAGAAATATATGTATTATTTTTATCTAAATTAATGAACATACCAACTTAGTAATTAATTTTCTTGCATAGATTGACATGAATAGAGGATATGTCTCTACTGGAATGAATTGTTATATGAAGCAATATTGGGTTACTGAAAAGGAAGTGTCAAGAGAATTCCAAAAAAATGATTGAAAACACCCGTAAGGTGATGAACGAGGAGTTTTTGAAGACAAGTGATGTGTGCCAGGTAGAGTTTTTAAAGACAGCCTTGGATCTTGCACGCACAGGCTGCATTGCCTATACTGTAGGTGAAGGAGTAACCAATCCTCTTGGAATAATCACCAAGCATATCATATCGTTATACGTTGATCAGATATGTTTTTGAAGAACTAAATTGGGCTATATATTTATTGTGTTTTTTTTTTCAATATTCACTAGCGGACAAAAGTCCTCTGTGATGAGATATGATTTTCCCTCTCCTCTTTTTTTTTGGTTAAAGCATGGTGTTTATATAATAAAGTTAACAAAAATTTAATTTCAACAAATGGTTAGTCGTAGCAATGCAGAGGCTGTGTATCAAGGTTTTGCTAATGCAACATATGAATTGATTTAGCTGCAGCAATTTCTTGATGCTTTCAAAAATTCAGTTCAAGCTTCTAAAAAACATGCAGTGTGATAGCAAGTCAGCCTTGCTTATAGCATGAAATCCAGTTGTTCACCAGATGACAAAGCACATGGAGACTACATGTCACACAACTTGTGATAAACTGAAGGATGGCTTTCTCAACACAATCAATAGCTTCAGCACAAAATCTTGCTCGCATCTTGACAAACTCTCTTCTTCAAAATTGTGTTTTTTTGCCGGAGATGCAAACTCATTTTCTCGCCAAAACCGCAAAATCACGTTTTTAAGCAAAAACCACAAAATTATGTTTTTCCGCCAAAACCGTAAAATAGAGTTTTTACCAAAATCGCAAAATCAAGTTTTTTCCACCGAAACCACAAAATCAATTTTCCCCCGAACCCGCAAAATCAAGTTTTTTTGCCAAAATCACAAAATCGCTTTTCCCATCAAAATCATAAAATTGAGTTTTTTTCCGCTGAAAATTGGATTTTCTCGCAAAAACATGTTTTCAAGTCAAAACCACAAAATTATATTTATGCCAAACCGTAAAATCAAGTTTTCACCAAAACTACAAAATTAAGTTTTTCCACCAAAACCAAACAGTCGAATTTTTCCGCCAAAATCGCAATATAGCTTTTTTGCCAAACTACAAAACTATGGTTTCCCGCCAAAACCAAAAAAAATCGCCCGCCGAATGAAATATCAAGTTTTTCCGGCAAAACTGTGAAATCAATTGTTTGTCAAAAGAAAGAATTGATTAATTATATTAAATTAAATGGATGTAAAGGGTCCCCACTAATTTTAAGTAAAAGTTCTTTTAATAAATAGGTCTTAACAAAATTACGAATTTAAAATCTATCAAACTAGTCTAAATCACTACAAAAAAAGGTCAGTTAACATCATTTATTTTGTATTTTTGCATTACTTATAAATGATGTAAAATAATTTTATATCACTTAAAGAAATGACTTTGAAAGTGGTGATGCAAATAATTTACATCATTTCATTAGTAATTGATGCTAAGAAAATAAATATTTACATCAATTATTCTAAATGATTTCAATATGCATCAATTATAAAAATGATACTAACAATTACATCAGTTTGCTAAAAATGATGCTAGCACCGAAATTAAATACAATAATTGATTTTAGATATTTATATAATTTATTAATAGTTGAAGGTAAAAAATTAATTAAAAATATTTTAGTAGCTATTCCATTTATAGTTACTGATTTAAAATCGTTGGTATCCCTTGTGCAGTAAATAAATTTATTAATAGATGAATCAAAGTAAATATTTCATTAATTTTTATTATCTTTTTCTAATGTAAATACAATTTAACAATGAAAAAAGATTTTAAAAGTATAACCAACCTAAAAAGCAGGAAGATAAATACAAACTGTAAAAAGTAGTTAACAAAATTATTCATACAAAAATCTTCAGTCGAGACTCTTTTTCTTCACTTTTTTTGTTATTTGTAATTTTCTTGTTGAAGGCTTGAGGATGAATCAATTAAGTAATGAAGATATCCACATTTCCTGAAACTCCTTCCATATTCTGAATCGACATATTCTCTTTATACCTTAAGTTGCTCCAGATCCTAACAAAAAAAGAAAATTTTAAGGCCTAAACATACAAAAGTTAAACGTAAATTCCAAAAAAAAAAAGAGAACCAGGAAAGAAAAAAAAAGAAGAACAAAATGAAAAAAAAAAGAAGAACAAAATATACCTCTCCGATTGTTTTTCATCAGATTTGTCTGATTGGCAAATTCTTAATAGAAGAAACAAATCATCACCATAAGTCATAGAAATGCTTCCTTCCGTTGAAATATTGATTTAAATCAACTAACCCAAATGACA
>OVBX01005580.1:0-12928 GCA_900406325.1 Erucastrum elatum
ACTTTGAGCTTTTGCCAAGAGCTGATGGACCAAGTAATATTCCACCCTAGAACCAATCACAACAACATCAAGCACAAATTTAAAATTATGTTGAGTCGAACTACATATGATGCATTTTTAATGTGATCAAAATGTTTGTGAATATCAGTAGTTAGAATGAAAAAAAATGGAAATAAATATTTATTTCTTGTCATTTCATCCCGTATTATGAATGAGAAAAAATAACATTTTGAAAAATTATTCCACATTAAAAAAAGTAGAATAATAAAGGAAATGTTAATCTAATAGTCCATTAGATTCCAATAATTATCCTTTTTATATTTTCAAGCACACACATAGATAAAAACAATGTATAAATGTGTATAATTTGGCTTTTTACCAAGTAATCAAATAAGAAAAGTATGCATTTGTGACTAATCAATGTTAATGAAGTTATAAAAATTCATGAAAGCATATGTTTCCACATTAATTGGAACGTGTGGAAGCATAAAAGAAAGATAAGAAACGGAAATATTATAAATATAATATGTGGGTGTAATATACACTCAAAGGCTTAACGTGTTAGCGAATTGTGTGGAAGAAAATGAATATTCTGATGAAAATTCCTCGGAATATACGTCATTAAATATCCTCGACGACCAATTCCAGCGATTTGTAGAGGCGATAACAATAATGCTTAAAAAAATGAATTATTGATCAAATTGGTAAACCTCTTTGACTTTTAATTAGTGAGCCCCAAAACGAATCAAGATTTAATAAAGAAACGTACCACTATCTCGGCGATAACACGTGGTTGCCGGAGAGGACGGAGGAGAAAAGCAAGAACACGAGTGAGAAGAAGAACGATACAGATTTGGAGTATGAGAAGAGGCAACGCGTAATGCAGAGGATTCTCTCCTTGGAAGACTCCATTAGAGGTTGCTTTCATCGTTCCTGAACATGTTGTCCCGTTTGTACCCATACCTTTTTGATCTGCCAATTTTTTTCTAATTGTATCACGAATTCAACAATCACATATCAATAAATGAGATATGGATAGATATAGAAGAGATACTCACGGATATTAATATCTCAAAACGCAGATTATGCAACAGAGAAGCTTGATCCAGAAAAGAATTTGAAATTTTCTTGGTTCTTGTTTGTGAATTAGGATCTTTTCTAGGGTTTTATAGACACGTGCAGGAGAAGTAAGAGTGAGAGAGAGATGGAGTATCTGGCCGTTACTAGGGTTCTTTATATAGCCTCCAGTCTATCCAAATGCCAATAATACCCCTAATTGAGCGGGAATTATGTCTTTTCTTTAATATATAAAACAAAGAAAACATTATCTCAAGATTAGGGTTGGCAACTAACTAGCTAGTTGCTTTCTTAGGAAATCTTATATGTATTTCAGTATGGGAGATATGTAAGTGGTACATTCGTTATATTAATTTTAATGTTATCTTTTGATATATTGTTGCACGTATATAAATGAATAAATCTAAATTTATATAGATAAACATATATATTATAAATAAATATTACCAGTTTTTTTTTTTGTATCAATGCCAAGTTTAGCTTTAGAATAAGTACGCGTGTGAACTTGAGAATAGACCGTTCTAATTAGTGAACCAACTGTAGTTTGCTTAAAAGTTATTCATTCACCCTTTAGATAAAACTGAGATAACGGGTATATACCAAATATATAGTATTTTAGAATTAAGGGTATCTGAAGTGGTCATATATTAAAAAAAAGTAACAAAAACAAGTATTTGAAAGCTTACTAAGATGTAAATAAAATAAATTTACATTATTAAAATTAATAAAATGAGATGATACAGAAATTTGACTTATAAAAGCTTGCAAGTCTTATTTGTCTACTTGCCACTTGTAAGATAGGCAGAAATTACACTCTTTTTCTTTCCTGGTATTCATTTTTTTTGGTTAAAGACATTCATATTTCAGAGCCACCTAAAAGATACTACATTTATTAGACTTTTTTGCAAACATGTCTCAGATGTATATGTCTCTCTTATCGCCATCATTAAACATCTTTCTATCGACGTATAGCTAACCAAAACTTCTTGATCGAGTTTTACCATCCTCTAAAGCACATAAGCAATTCCATCAATATACACAGAATATGTGTGATTAAACTCTCCAATTAAAACACCGACCACCACTTGTTTATGTAAAAAGAAATAAAATATATTTAGGTCTATGAAGCACAAGTGAATGAATAAGACATTACAAAAATTCAGTCTCAAGAAGGTTGTTTTTGATAGAATAATTATACTACTACATTAAGATTGATCCAAAACAAAACTACTAATCAAAAACATGCTTACCGTTCAAAATGAACAAAACATGTTATCTGGAGTGTTCTAACATTTAATTCTAAGTTAATTATTATAACCTGATCATATTGATTATAAACCAGTAGTACAAAAATGTCAAGGATGCAATATTGCAATGTTATATATATATAAATATTCGTTTTAAAGGAAAACTTTGTTATAATATTATCATCGAAGCAGATTATCCGTTCAAAAACTTAATTAAATGAAGTCAATGATACCTGAAATCAGATTCCAGGTTCAAAGTATTATCGATTAATAAGTTTTTGTCAATGCTGATTGAAAATGTAACATAGAAAAATGTTGGTTGGCTATTGGATAACTCACCAGATATCATAAACCTGTAAGCCTTTTTTCAGCAAAAAAAAAAGAATATCATAAACCTTGAGTTGTCAAAAAATTTGGGAATATTCTTGAATTTTAATTATGACTCATATGAGTATGTAAAAATTAACATATACAAATTAAGTATGTGTGAACCGGGCCTCGTGGTCTGGTGGTAAAAGAACCTCGGCTGAGGTGTCTGTTATCATGATTTCGAGCACCGGTCACAGTAGATTTAACATGGTTTCTGTTTGGCTTCCATGACTTTCTTCGCCAATTTCGGTTAGACGCAGTGGAATAGTCGGACCGAGTGAGAGATTCGAATACCTGGATTATCAAAAAAAAAATTAAATATGTATGTTTAATTAGCGTATAAAATAGAAATTCGTGGTACCATACCCTGGTCTACGCTTATATTTGTGCAGTGTACAGTGCACACCTGTAAGTATTGTGCCTGTCATGTTGAAATGGTAAACCCCTCAAAATTTTAGATAAGATTAGTTTTCAAATTAGAATCAGAAAGGACTATAGTTAAATCACGAGCCGGCAACATAAAAATATACAAATAATAATGGAGTTTTGGATACGTGGAAAGAAAGTAAACATCAGACACGTGGACGTGTAACGTTTCGGCCATGCTAAAAGTTATTGTCATTGTTTTAGATATTTAAAATTTAATAGAATAATTACTTATTAGTCCTATAAATGGCTTTCATCGGACATTGTCAACCAATATAGCTTGATGATTAAACCTTATAAGCTGACTTAATATTAAACTAATTAGCAATTCGTTCCAACTTCTAGGTTTGATAAGATAATCCAGCATTACTCAGTCCGTTAATTAGTGTCCCAAATCTTCATAAAATAAAGTAGTTCAATTTTTCACTCTCTCCTTGTTCTACTGTTGATTAATATATTTTCTGTAAATACACGCAAAACAATCAAATTTTGCAAAGACTGGCGGCTTATATTAGATACCGATGACGAGGTGCCTAGAAATCATTGTACCTTTTATAATAAATTTTAACGAAGAAAAATGTACAAACTATATATGAATGATCATTTAACAAAGAAAAAATGTACAAACTATATATGAATGGTCACGGTGATCATTCATACTGACATACATACGACTTTCCTCAAAGCAATGACGTAGTTTATACAAGTATTAATCTCTTGCATTTCAACTTTGTCCACCTAAGAAACGCATTCTTATCCCACGTATGATGCACATAGATCAGATTACGGATTCATTGGTATTTTAGCAGAGTAGTACTAAATTGCGTTAATCAATCTATGAAATATAGGGCTGGGCACGAACAGATATTCAGATTTTGAAAGGTATTTATAATTTGCTTCGTATGTTACAAATATTTAAATTTTTGATTCGTTTTGTTTTGAAAAAAATATTGATATACAAAAAAATAAATAGATATTTGCGGATATTTACAAATATTTACTGATATCTCATCCGTTTTGATTAATACACATAATCTTAAAAATTTGATATAAATTTGTTTTGTAAAACTTTTTTTGCATGATATATAAAATAAAAATTAAAAGAAATAGTGAATCTGCATTTTCTTTTTAATTTTTTAAAACTTAGTTAATAATTATAATAACACAAAAGTTAATAAAAATTAAAACTTTTATAATTGTTTTCTCTTTTTTTATGTAATATTTTTATATAATTAATAATGTGAATAGAATTTGTCAGATCATATGTTAGAATAATAATTATATACTTTATACATTTAAAATTTTAATATTTTCTCAAAATTTTAATATTTGTGATCTAATTCGATTTTAACAGATATTAATTTTTAATATTTGTTCTATTTCACAAGTTTACGGATAAAATCTCCAGTTCTAATGAATTACAGCTAATTTCGAATATAAAAACATATTAACTGTAGAATTTAAGCTATGTCTCCTTTGCAAAGTATTTTGGATTTATTATATTATACCGTATCAATTATTGAAGTGAGTTGTTGTCAATCAAAATGCAATCGATCTCAAACTTGTGTAGATGTAGTTGACATTACAATCCACTAGAACTAATAATTAATTATAAGCGTGATGAGATTCGAGAAATACCGTTGACTTACTCTTCGTTTCCATCACAACAATGTGTCCGTCTTTGTATTAACGAACCGCAACAATCTTCGTTCTAGGACGACAACTATGAAACTATCTATTCGTTATAACTTGATCTAAGATTGGTCAACTACTTATGTACCATTAACCAATAGAGAAGATAAATGATATGGATGTTCTTACAAGTTCTTTAAGTTTAAGTTTAAGTGAGATTTTAGTTCAAAAAAAAGTTTCAGGTGCGAAATCGCAAGTACATTTTCGCGAAATATTTTCTCGCACATTCCACTAGGAAACGAATGCAGTTGAAATAGGAAAAATGTAAACCAAATGTAAGTAGGGTCTGCCGGTCTGCCTTCGAATCTCCAAACAAAACTTTCTCATTAAATAAATAAAACTAGAACGATATTTAAATTCACCCCTATAGTGAACTTTTAAATTCATTTTTTATATTCAATTAATTTTCTATATAAATAAACAATATATATTAAATTAAAAACATAAAATAGCTAAAAAAATAACTAAAGCCTAAATTCTAAATTATAAACCTCTAAATCTTAAATCTAAACCAAGCTCTAAACACAAATCCACGTTCTAAACCCTAATTTTTAAATCCAAATCATATATTCCAAACTCAAACCGTATAGCAAAATTCTACACCTCAAACTTTAAATGTAAACCTAAATTCGAAATCCTAAATCCTAAACTCAAACCATAAACCCAAAATCAAACTGTAATCATAAATCCAAACTCTAAATCTTAAACCATAAATCCAAAACTAGAGTTTAGGATCTAGAGTTTGGGTTTAGACCGGGGTTACTGTTTGAGTTTATGATTTAGAGTTTAGGGTCTACGATTTGGATTTAGATTTAGGGTTTAGGGTGTAGAGTTTGGGTATAGGGTCTGAACTTCTGATCTAGGATTTGAATTTAAAATTTGGGGTATAGAATTTGGATTTGGGTTTAGGATTTGAGTTTAGATTTAATGTTTAGGGGTTTATGATTTAAAGTTTTTTTTAGCTCGAAAAAAATCGAGATACATAGTGTCGATAGAAACCAAAATCAAATAACACAAATCAAACAAAATAAAACAAAAACAAAACCTAAAAGGGGAAATTTCACTTATACCACTTTAGTGATACCACTTTTCATGTTTACCATCAACAAAGAGACATTTTCAAAAATACCCTAAATTTGTGATAAAATAACAGTAAACTAATTTTTCAAAATATTTATAAAACATATATAAACCCAACCCAAACCCCTTAATAATAAACCCTAAAGACTAATCACTAAAGCCTAAACCCAAATGTTTATATATTTTTGATTGAGGATATTTTTGACAAGTGGTACTTAACTTGTGGTATTTTTGACAATTTCTCAACCTAAAATTCATCTATGTCCACAAGTCTATTCCTTCCATCTTTCCAAAAGAATTTGATATCAATAGAGCTCATCTAAAGAACAAATGTTTTGAGCGGTTCCAACCCTAAAGGAAATATCACCAAGCCATACTAGAACCAGCAACATCAGAAACAATCGTGGAATCAAATCTACATCAACTCCAACAGCTGTTATCCATGTGAAACTTTCATGACCAGAATCCACCAATAAAACTAAAATACAAGAACAAAATACCTTGAAACGCTATTTGGGAAAACTAAAGATATGATTTAAAGTTCATAATTTAGTTATTTTTTTAGCCATTTTAGTTTTTTAATTTAATATATATTGTTTATTTATATATATGAAAATTTATTGCATATAAGGAAAATGGTGAATTTAAATGTTCACCACACGGATAATCTGCGTATGATAAATTTATATGCAAATTAGTTGAGAAATATCTTATAAACAAAAATTATATTTTTGATGAAATTAATATTTCTGGCCCTTAAAAATTACATACCTTAAGGCCCATTAGTATATAAAAGAGCCCGACATGTAAAAGGTCTAATGGGCTTCGTATAGCCTATGTCATTATGGGAAATGATGTATTTGATCTCGTCTGTGTGTTGTAATTGAAAATATGATCTAAAACGCTCCTTAATCAATCTCTCTCTCTCGTCTTCTCTTTCTCTCCAATTTCGCCGCCGAAGCAGGTACAAGTTTCTTCTCTCTCTCCCCTAGATTTTGGGATAATATATCAATACAAGTATGCCATTATGTTCTGCTTGATCAGATCTGCGTTGACTCTTTCGGACAATGTTTGAAAATGTGATTTGATCTTGTCTTATTGATTGTCTAAATAACATTGGTAATAACATCTAGTACTCGATCCGATCACTGTTTAGGATTCATGTGTGTTGTATCGTTTGTTTAGACAATGCATTCGATTTCTCATAGAGTTAATGAAATTCACAGACTTAATCTGATCATTTGTGCTGTTCTTGTAAAAAAACATTTTTTTTTTAATTATTCAAGAAAAGATGGAATCAACCAGTAACCATGGAGGTATCCAGCAACTTCTTGCTGCTGAACACGAAGCTCAGCTAATTGTCAATGCCGCTAGAACAGGTAATCACAAGATCTGTTCTATTTGGTTTTTGACTAGCAGAAGAGATCATTGTGTATGTGTATATATATATTTGGTTTTCAGCAAAAATGGCGAGACTGAAGCAAGCCAAGGAAGAGGCTGAAACAGAGATTGCTGAGCACAGAACCAGTACTGAGCATGGTTTCCAGAGGAAACTCGAAGAGGTAAAATTTCAAAAGAGAAACACTTTGGGCTTAAGGGGTTATAAAAGTGTGATTTTTTTTTAACTTTCGAACACTTGTTACTGATGAGGGAATTTGACTGGTGAAAATAACAGACCAGTGGAGATTCAGGTGCAAACGTGAAGAGGCTTGAGGAAGAGACTGATGCTAAGATCAAGCAGTTGAAGAGCGAAGCTTCGAGGATTTCTGCAGATGTTGTGGAAATGCTTCTGAAACATGTGACCACAGTGAAGAACTGAAATATATGGATTATTTCACACAAATACAATCAAACTATTGACTGTAACATGGTGTCGAGTGTTGGATTTCTTCATCCGTTTCCTTTATTTTTTTTTGTTGGGTTCTTGATTTGAACTGTCGTTATTGATTTCAGTTTGTCTCGAGTTGCTGTATTCATTATCTCTCTCAAAGATTCTTAGAGCTTTTGTGTTTTGTAATAAAATTCAGAACAAAGAAACCCTAGTGGATCTTGTTTACTTACGAATGTTGTAAGAATGAAGACTAAATCAGGGGCACTGAGGCCCCTAACGGTGAAGTGGTCGAGCCTGAATCTTTATGTTTTGACTTGGTGATTTGTAGAGCCAAAATGAACCAGATACGATGGATGAGCGAGGCAAGCTCCAGAGGGTTGGGGTTGGTCCATGATAAAAGCCTATGCGAATTCCAACCAAAGTTAACTGAAACAAAAACTAGATGTTGCATCAAATAAATAGAACTACTTTAAAGACAAGAGTCGACAAAAAGTGATTAAGGAAGTAAAACCATTTCATACAAGTGGTAACTGGAACTCCTTAGGTTGGCGCTGTCATTTTTCATCAATAGGTTCAATGTTTTGCAATCTCTCTTGGTGACTCATTTCATTGGGTAAGTCGCCTAAGAAAATTAAGACGATTTACGTGGGTACGTAAGGGACCTCAGAAATAAGAAAATGGGGTGGAAGGTGATCATATGGACGTTGTTCAGCAAGAGGATGTAACCTCTGTATATAAATGTTGTAACTATAGTGGACTTTATAATAAAAAATTCTAATAGCATATTGTTTGTTATTTTCGGAGCCTTGCGAGCACTAATATCGCTGCCCAAAGCGACAAAGAGTTTTGTTTTTGTGAAAATATGTAAACAATAGCTTATAGTTTATTGTAAGAGAGCTATTGAACAATATTTTGTCATCTGAAATGTACAGAGAAAATTTTGAGTAAAAAATGTATCGAGAACACCTTTTTATTTATCCAGATTTTTAGGAAAGAAAACAATTGTTTCCATATTTTATTTCGTTTCTTAACGAAACCATGTTTCCAATTTTATACTCCATCTGTTTCGTTATAAGTGTCACTCTAAACTCATGCACACAGATTAAGAAATCATTTAATTTTGATTATTTTCTATATAAACATTATTACCCATAAATCTTAACTAATAGAAAAGTAAAATAAATAATAAAGTTAATAAATTCTACATTAAAATACGAAAACGACACTTATTTTGCAACGAAAAAATTTCTCAACAACGACACTTAATATGAAACGGAGGGAGTATTTGTTTTTGCTCACCCATATAAATATTAACAAGACTATGTTTTATAGCTGTTTAATATAAGATCTAATTAAATAAAATGAGTGATAACATCTTTAAATTTTTTTTTTTTTGAAAATAGATGTTCTAGAACAATGATTATTTTCTCCTCATGTGAGCACAGCTCTGTTTAAGAGATGTTATAAACTCAATTATCAAAATATGATCACATAGCTTTTTTACTATACAATCATGCTTAAGCCAATGTTTCTTTTTCCCTCATGTATATAGACTGGTAATATAAGTCAATTAGACTAATAATAAGTACTTTAATTTTGTAGGTATAAAAGTTTGTAGATGAAAGGTAACTATCAAAGTCCAAGAATACCTCTATTTGAAATATCAAAAAACTTATGCTAAAAATAATTAATATGGAGTGAAGAAAAGTTAAAATTCATAATACATTTATTTTATAAAAGTTTTATTTTTATTTTTAGTTCATTTTATATATATATAACTAAATTGTGTTAAAATATTCATATTGTTTTGGTTAACTTTCTGAAATTTGAAGGAACAAAAGTGCTCTAAACTATAGTAATACGCATGATATAGTGGCCAGATTCCAAACATTATTTTCTGTCCAGGTACCCGAACCAGCGAAGTTAAAAAAACATATAGGTGATCAGTTAGAGAATTCTCCTTATTTTTCCTACGAAATTTATCTTTAAACCCCCTACGAAATTTATCTTTAAACCATCACTAGTTTGCATACTTGTTCTATATACATTGTGTATTTCCTTGAATTCTGCATATATATTTTTTACTCTCTCTCTTTTCTCTCCCCAGCGTATCTTCTTTTATTTAAGCTCTTCATTACCTCTCTCACCAATTCTCTCCATCCACATATGCATAATGCATTCATTCATACAAACAAATAGTCATCTCTTATTTTTCATTACTCTTTTGTTCCAAATTCTCTTATGTCTCTCCCATTCTCCATTTTACATACGTACCAGTGATTGTAATCAAAGTTTTATTTAGGATTAGTTTAACTTTTAGTGAGATCTAGGGTTTGTTTCTTTTCCGTCAAATCTTGATCTCTGGTTTGCTAGTGTTTTAGTCTTTAAATCCATCCATATTTAGCGTACATACATGCACATACACAAACAACACATACACACTCCGAACTAAAACATACATGTAGGAAATCTATAGATAGAGAGCTTCCTTGAGTCCATTCACAGGTTGTGATATGATCCAATTAGCTTCCGACTCATTCATCCAAATACCGAGTCCCCAAAGTTCAAACTAAACTCGTTAAATGAATGTATGATGCGGTAGACGAATTGGGTCATTGATTCTCTCTGATTGGACTGAAGGGAGCTCCCTTTCCTTTAGGTATTCCAATTTTCTTGATCAATCTTGAATTTACGTTGTCCCTGCATATAAACGTATCGTTTTATTTCAGATCTGGTCACAGATGCATAATATTCCGTATCTATGTATGATAACCTAAAACTAACCTTTCATATCTTGGTTTTTCTATGTTTCATACCATCGTTTTGAATACGTGATACAACAAAATTTCTTCCTTCGAGTAGGTCTGCATTTTCTTGTTCAAGTACAAAAGTTTGATTCGAAATTCCATAAGAATTGTGACCAATGTGTTAGTGTTTAATTCTGGTATCTCCCACTTTCTTCATAACTACTGGCGTATATAATTAATCATTTTTTTATGTTAGCCAAATTTGGCTTGATGAACCCTAGCAGTAAATTAGGTTTTCTTTTATTTTGTTTTATGAATTAGGTTTTCCTTTTTCCTAATAATTATACCATTGATTTATTTTATATACATATACAATAACATTTTGTGAAAATAGTTCGAATGAAAGAAAAATTTGGATAAGGCTTGAGAAAAAACTTATTAGCAGCAGGGGCAGATCTAGAAAAGTTTTTAATTGGAGACACCATATCAAAAATAACATAAAAATATTTTTTGATGGGAGCACTTTTATATATTTCTTCTCTAACTAATGATATTTGAAAATAACCTTAGTTGATAAAAGAAAAATAAAAATCAGTCGGGGGCATGTGACCCCATACCGCAACGTTTGCGTATGCCCTTGAAATTTAGCGGTGTTTTCTCTATGGAGCTTCAAGAGTTTAATACTGCAGTCTGCAGCAACAAGTTCCTACAATTTTCATTTTTTTTTTTCATTTCCCGATTCTGTTCAGTGACATTCTTTAGTGTTTTATTAAAACAAATTGGTATTTAATTTCAATTTTTAAAAGCGCTTCGGTTTCTGGTTTTCTAGCCTTAGGAAGATTTTTTTTTAGTAAAATACCATTCGGAAGTTGAAATGACTTTTCATCTCTATTGCGAAATTCATCTGTACGTGTATATATTTTCGTTATTTATTTATAGGCTTATAGCTAAGGAACACTCGATTAAATCACTGAAATTTCGCAGACATACTTAAGGTTTTGCACGAATTATTGATGATAATCAAAACAGTAGAGTCATAACGGAAATTCATATTTTGATCAGGTTGTATTTGTTTATTTATTTATTTATTTTTTGATCAGGTTATATTTATGACTATTATTACGAACAGTTTTTCGCTGTGGTCAGATGTTACATTGACGTCTACTTGTCGATGTCCGTCTGAGTTTTCTGTCACACTTCCGTCTTGTAGAATTATTTAGAATTTTTCGTAAATTTGAACCATCAAGAAGTATGGCCAATTCTGAAACCGATCATCCAGGACCTACGGTCCTACACCATTCCCTGATTCCTTGCCCAGAGTATGCTGTGACATACTAATAATGTTGATATATTCTGTAATACCATTGTGGGTAAAATCTGTATTGGAGGTTGATAAACCTATGTATGGACGATGAAGAGATTAGTGAAAGTTAGGAGTTGCGTTTGTAATGTGTGTATATATATAGTTTCTGTGTAATTAATCAGTATCATTTATTTCAAATTTGTAAGGATGTAGAATAAATCGTAGACAAGGTTTTTATCATATTTGGGTTGGCCTATACAAAAGCTCTATCACAAATTTTCTTCACATGCGCATGAACGAAATTTCGTTTTAAACAAAAAAAAACGAATGCTTATGTAACCTCCGATCATAACATTTAATTTGGTTATAACTTACCATCTTATTTTGATGCTATAGTACCTTTCTCTTCATATGAATTGATGGAAATCGGTAACCAAGCTAAATGAGAAAGTTTAGTAGCCAGTTGTCACCTATGATCAACAGAATCGAATCATCAGTCTAAAAAGAATGACTCATGCTGTTATTGGTTAAATGTTTGGTAAGAAAAAAACATAGTTACGAACATACTAATAAGTATAACAAATATACATAGTTTAGTGTAATATTTCTTCCTTATTATTATTCGTTCTAGGAGCTAAGTCTGTCGATTTTGCTAAGCTTAATTTAAAGAAATGCTTCTTCTTCTCATTGAAAATTTGATGCCTAGTGATATAAAATATATTTCCATGTTGAAATTTATGGATACATCGAGGTAACCCTTTTGCTTTACAAAAGCCTGACCTTAAAGTTTAACTACCTCATATCACGGTTTTAAAGATTTCTTACTCTAGTTAAACTCTTTTCACCCTAGTTTAATGTGTTTTACACGCATACTTTACCTTGAATCCGAAGTAATGTCGTTTGTTTATGCTCGAGACAAAATATATTTTAGTATGAATATGTAGTTGTTAAAATGGCACCGTGGTTAATATCAACAAAAATCTTGTTATATGTTAATATGTTTTAGATACTGTTAGAATCATAGTTATTCTCATGTTTACCATTATACCTTAAATAATTATCTTGTGATGAAATAGCTTCGATTTTCAGACTCCACGGTTCCACTGTGTAGTATTCATGTAGAAGCCAAGCCATCCATCACTAACAACTTCATTCA
>OVBX01005581.1:0-12925 GCA_900406325.1 Erucastrum elatum
TTAGGTATTAGGAAAAGTATATATTTTGCTGCTTTGAGTTGATAACCCACGACACGACCCGTGTGTTGGCTGCATTTTATTTTAACGCCGTTTCTTTACCAACTATACGACAACCCCAGTTTCTAACGGGCCGTAACAGAAGCCGACGTTATGATTTAACGGCTCGTTGCGATCGGTGTGCTATTATTATCTTTTTCTCTTATTTGTAATCAACGGTGGAGCTAAAAAAGAAATGCCAATAATTGAGCCATGGGTCCCCCCTCTGTCGATGCTATTATCTTCTTCTTTTTCTTTTCTTTAATTTTCCTTTTTGTATGCAGGTGGGGTTTTTAATTTTTTAATTTAAAAATAAATGAATCTTCCTGAAAATAACATAATTGATTTTTAGTGGTTTTGGATATTTGCATGATTGTGGTGTTATCAAGTTGGCAAGTTGTCTTTTCCTTTAAAAAATAAACATAATGTTTTTCTTTAAAAAAAATTAGTGGTTTTGGATATTTTCATGATTTTGTTATCAAGTTGGCAAATGGGTCTAAAGGCAATGGATTCGGTATCACACATCAAACGGACTAAGTTTGGGCCTGTCCCATATCTAAGGTATTGGGTTTATTCAGTCAAAAAAGCCTCTTCGAATGGTTTTGTGCTTTTGTTCGTAAATGGTTCTTCTTGCAGACTAAAGTTGGGTTTCCTGGATTATTAGTGGCAAGAAGTGTAGCAGTTTTTTCAGATTAGATCGATTGCTCAGTTTGCAATTTCGTTACATATGTGCGCTAAGTTGTTGTTTCCTTTTAATGAATTTGGTAGATTATTACTATGAAAACGATGAAGTCATTAGGTTTAATCTTCATGATGTTCCTCCATCACCTGGATAGGATTAGTCCATGGGTTCTCTCTGTCATTCAAACAGCAAGTCCATTCCTTGTTCTACAGATAATGTTTCGATCAATACTATCACTCTCGTCAAGATTCTTGCTTCCTCACTCTGGAAAAAATTAACCTCAATAAGTTCAGCATGCATGTAGCTTTGTGGATACAAAAAGCATCCCAATCTCTTCAGGCCTTTTGTTTCATCCAAATTTTTCTGTCAGTAACTTTATAAAACGATGTTTGTTAATTCGATCATCCGATTTTTCAAAACCACTACGCATAGCCCAAATTGAAGTGTGCATGATTGCCTATTTCACCTAGAAGTAAGTCAATAACAACAAGTTCCTCTTTTTCAGATCAAATGTTATCTTACTAGTTGTCTTAGTTGCAGAAAGCTGTGAAAACAAAAGACAATTTTGGGAGCTATAAGGAAGGTGAAGGTTGCTCAGATCTAAGCTGGATTTAGGACTTAAGAGCCACCAGAAACACTTCCATTGAAAATCTCAATAGTGTCACAACGTTATCAACACGGCGCCACTGGAAAGACCGGTCATCCTCCATCACATTCTGTTTGTAAAGAAAAAACCTTCTTAAGGCAGACTTTTCAGAAACCTATTGTGAACCTTAACCAACTCCTTCTTCAGCTCTCCCACGTTATCACCTGCGTTCACTTCCACCGGAATCTGTTCTGTTGAGTTTTGACGGTTGAGATTGCTCGGTTTTTAGCACTTGACGTGTTGGTCGTTGTTACCAGGAGAAGAGTTACTAATCTGTAGATGAGAGTTATTGAGGATGGCGCATTGTTCGATGTAAGAACCTTGACTCGGAAGAAAAGGATATGTTTGGAGACAGGGATACGTATGAACTTGAGGCAGCCAGGCAGGAGAAGGACAGTATTGTTGAGATGGTTAGTGTTACTTTTAAGAATTTTGATGGTTATACTGAACAGACAAGTTTTAAACAAACTTTTATGAACGACTATCGCTTGCAAAAAGTCATAATCTATAATATAATGTAGCAGAATAAACTAACAAACTTTTACTAAACTGGTAACAAGGGCCACCGCCAATATCCATATCGAAAATAAGTCCAATGAGATTGGTAATCATGAATCGAGCCAGCAGGTTGTCTAAAAATTTCGATCCTCCATAACGGTTAACTCTGAAACACCGACGTATTTCGAGATGCTCAAGGTTCGAGGATTATGAAGAATGGCCATTAAACCAAGGTGTGTTAATTTGTTTGAGAAAAACTTGAGGTGGCTAAGTCTGGGCATAGTTTCAGCGATTGCCAGAGCATAATCGTCGTCACACATGTATGGCAAACGCATAAACCACAGGCGGTGTAGCTTCAATGTCTTCATATTAAGACATGATCGACATGTAACTTTCAGAGACTCTGCGGACAAAGAGCAGTACGAGACCTCGAGTTCTTCAAGCAATGGAAGCTTCACAATTGCTTCAATAAGTCCATTGGTTGTTATTTGAGAGCACATTGCAAGTCTAAGGCTTCTAAGGTTACTTGATCTGCGAGTAATTGTTAAAACAGTTACAAAAACAGAAGCAAGTACGTAAGAGACTGATGAGAACGATGAGAGGCAAAACTTATTAACACCACGAGAAGAGAGAGAGAGAGAGAGAGAGAGAGAGAGAGAGAGAGAGAGGGAGAGCGCTAACCTATCGGCGATGTAGTTGAGTAGAGAATCAGTACCGATACACCAAATGTCAATCTCAACCAGTCCTCCCTGGCTACGATCCACTGCGTGACGGCACATTTTCACGTGTTTGTTTCTGTCCTTGTACTCCAAGTCTCCTAGGTTATACATGTCAATCTTCTGCCACATGGCAGGGTCTTTGCAGACGCGACGCCATGAAGTACACACTTTCTGTGCGTTTTCCAATATGTCAGTGTAGTCGAGCCTGCGCAGGATCGATAACGTCAATTTAGATGGAAGGTCCGCCCAGTTTCTACACTCTCCATCCTCTTTCATCACCGGAGTCAAGTAAGAAGAGGCCATTTCTTTTATCTGATGATCAAGCTGTCTCAAGTTCATCTATTTAAATAAAAGAGAAAGAAGTAAGTTTCAGGTCCTAAGACTTTTCGTAGACATCACCATCATCATTACTAAATGACTATATGGTTCTCAAGGAAGATGACAATGGGGAAGAGGAAGAGACCATTATCTCTGAATGGTCAAACTGCCTCAGGTTCATTAAATAAAGGAGTCAAGTGATTTCATAAAATAAGGGAGTGCAACATTTTCAATTTTCAAGACGTTTCGTATACATCACTCAAAAAGACCATATATTCATAAGTCATTCATGGTATCTACAACATAATTTAAGGCCTGTTAACTTTAAAATCACGATAACATAATTTTCTTACACAAAGGTCGTGGAAAATAGTCAGATACCATTGAAACAAGGAACATGAGCACCTAAAATTAGTCACATAATAACACAAGTACACACAAAGTTCATTGAAACTAGGAACACCTAAAAAATTCTAAAGTTTTCACATGCGTATCTGCTAGAGCATCATTGTCACTTCAGATTTGGACAAGACACTTGCCTGAAACTTTCCTAGACTCACCTGACAATGAGAACCATGAAACCTCGAGAGCCCCAAGGAGTGGAGTTTCACAATTACTCAAGCAAATCTGTAGTCTGTTTTACGATAACACATTGCAAGTCTAAGCCCATATCCCTCATATCTGTTAATCTCTGATGATGAGTCTTAGTAGCCCACATATCATATTGCCTTTTCTGCAGATAAAGTTTTGATCATCTATATCAATCCTCGTTAAGATTCTTGCTTTAGGTTCAGCATCTATTTGTTTCTTGCACTACACGCAGCAAGCCAGCCTATATAGCTTGTGGATACAAAAAGTATCGCAGTATCTCTGGTCTTGAATTCCCTTGACATGAACAAACTTTTGCCTTTCTGTTCAACCAATAATTTATATTTGATTAAAAATATCTTATCATTTGATACCTACCACTTCAGTCTCTCTTACACTATCAGACTTAAGTTTCTTTATGAAGTTAAAGAAACGTCTCTTAATCATATTTTGTCTCTTTCTCGCTTTTTTGATATTTAATCATTTTGAGAGTGTGAGAGACCTGTGAGAGAGACTCCACTGTGCTTTAGAGCATAACCAAATATCCAATGCAATTTTTCTCTCCAAAATAGAAAACAAAATATGAAGTAAAAATACTCTAACCCTGCTCTATTTTACAGAGAAAAAAATAGGATGAGGTCGAAGATGCTCTTATTACAACTCTTGATTATTATGCAATATGGTATCAATAAATTTTGTATGATCCGATTCAAAAGTATTTTGAAGACTATACAGAGCTCAAACTGAAGTGTGAATGCCCCTTTAGAGAAGAAGTAACTCGATAAGAACAAGCTCGTCTTTTTCAGATAAAATGTCTTCTTATTAGTAATGTCTTAAGATCTTCCTAAGCAATACTTGCAAAAACCTTTGTGAAAACAGATGACAATTATGGAAGATAACAAGAAATTAACTTGTAGAAAATAAGCTGGATTAAGAATTTAAGATCCACCAGAAACACTTCCGCTAAAAATCTCAATAGTATCACCATGATCAACACGGTGCCACCGGAACGACCGGTCATCCTCCATCACATTCTGTTTGTATATAAAGAAATAACCTTCTTGAGGTAGACTTATCTGAAACCTCTGTTGAACCTTAGCCAGCTCCTTCCTCAGCTCTCCCACGTTGTCACCTGCGTTCACCTCCACCGGAATCTTCGTTGTCCCGCTCTTCGGCAGCACCATCACTTTCAGCTTCTTCGGGTGGTTGTTATTGTTGTTGTTAGTCCTAGCCGTCGTCAAAGGCAAATCTTGGCCGTTAAAGATCTGTTCTGTTGAGTTTGACGGTGGAGATTGCTCGGCGGTTTTAAGCACTTGATTGTTGTTGCGGTGTTGTTCGGTGCCTGGAGAAGAGCTGATGATCTGTAGATGAGAGTTGTTGAGGATCGCGCATTTTTCGATGTCGTGATCGTCTTGAAGAACCTTGCCTTGGAAGAAAAGGATTTGTTTAGAGACAGGGATACGTTGATACTTTTCGATCTTTTGTTTGATCTCTAGCACGGTGTCCCAGTAACCTAGTTCAATGCAGAACGTTGGGCCTCTTTGTACCTCGAAGAACACATCCATATTGTGATATCAACTGGGTGTTTCAAGATCAATGGAGAGACTGACGATGAAGAGGAAAGTAACGTCAACTTCGGACATTTTGTAACGATAATTTCCTCATTATTTGTTAACTACTGACCTATTTTCATGGATTCTTTTTTTTTTTTTTTTTTTTTTTTNTTTTTTTTTTTTTTTTGTTATTTTCGCTTTATTTTTATTTATTTCTTAATATCGAAAATGTTATTATACTTCATTTTATTTTCATCGTCTTTTACTTCTTTTTTCTTCACAACAACATTACTAGAATACCTTTTTTATCATAAAAAAAAGTCGATTCTACTAGAATAATAACTTTTTTTTGAAAATAATTCGTCAATAACTTTAACCCATCGTATTATTCGGAAATACAACAAACGGTTTGACTTTTTTCTGTAACATATGAGACCATGAAAATTGTTCTACATATAGAATGATGTCGATAGATTCCTAATAAGATTTTGTTAAAAAAAAAGATTCCAAATAAGATTACCTCCAATATGTCAAAAAGAGATTACCTCCAATAATTTTGAAAAGTTGTTTTAACTATCACTAGATTTTGACATGTCCTCCAGAGGGAGGGTATAATTTTTGTTTTGCAGTTTATTTTAAAATTTTAATTTTCATACTTGTACTTTTAATTATATTTTTTTTCTTTGTAATTATATTTGTGTAAAATAATTTTCTTAAATATTTAATTAAAATAATCAGACTGAACATATATCAATAGATTCATTTAAAAGAAATTGGGTATATTTTTGTTTTATCTTTAAAAAAAATTATATTGTGTTATCTGTAATCATTTTTGTGTTTAAAGTGGTTAGAGTTGTTATATAATTTGATGAAATTATAAAAATAATTAGATATAACGTTTACCAATAGGATATTTTAGGGCTAGGAAAAAAATTTGAATCGGAAGAACCGAACCCAACCTGATCCGAAGAAGTAGTATCAAACCCGAACTGAAATTGATTAAATATCCGAATGGTTTCAAGTTTTTGGTACTTAAAGAATCGAAACCGAACCCGACCCGAACCGAAGTATTTCAGGTATCTAAATATATATGAAATATATTTATATAGCTATATATATATTAATTATTTTTAGATTTAATGTATATTAAAAACATTCAAAATATATAAGATACTTTTTGTCGTCCAAAATACTTGAAAGTATATACAAATAGTCAAAAGTATAACTAAAGTACTTGAAAATATATACAAACATTCTAAATAACTAAAGTAAACTCAAGACACCAAAAATACTTAATATTTCTATTGATTTTTAATCCAAATATTCAAATCAAACCAATTTATATGTTAATTTTAGGTTTTTTGACCTATACAATTCAAATTTTTATGTAATATCTATTTTGTTTATAGATTTTTTGAAATTTTAATATATAAGGAATTTTCTTTTTTTAATTTAAAAGGATTATCCGAACCCAAACCGAACCCGCAAAGATTTGAACTGAACCCGAACCAAAATTTAGAAATATCCGATGAGGCTGAAATCTTTGAATCTGAAAACCCGAAATTGAATAGAAGCGAACCAAATCTGAATGGGTGCCCGAACACAAATCCCTAGAACATTTAATAAATAGTTTTTAATCAAATAATCTAATAAAAATCTGTTAAACTAAACAAATTTATAAGAATACTTATTTCTATTAAAAAATCAGTTAGACCCCATCAAACCATATTTTAACATCATGTGCGTTGTTTATTGATAAAACTAATGTCTATGTAAAATATTTAAAATTTGAATAAATTAATGTCTGGTTGAGTAAATCTCAAACTTTTAGGCTGAGATTTAAGTTATGTTGTTATAGTGTGATAATGATTTTTCTAAAAAAATGGTGTTCAATTGTATTTTTTTTTCTTAAGATGTTCATGTATTGTTGTTAAAAACATATGTTAAATATGATTACAAAACTTAAATTGAAATGATTTTATATCAATGTAAACATATTTAAAACATCATGGACGAATTTGAATATAGTCACATAAGATAAAAAATAAGCTTTAAATTGTTTAATATAAATTATATATATAGATATCATCATAACTGTGCTCGAATAAAAACTATCAAAAGCTAAAAACAGTTTTAATATGATTAATGTTAATTTCAAAAGTAATATGTAGTTATCAAACTGCCCTCTACCCAAAGAAATAGGGAGTTTCATTTTTTTTCTACATTAAATAAGTAGTTACGTTTTTAATTTTTAAAATCTTAGTATTATATGCTACATAAATTAAGAAGTTATTTTTTCTTTTCAAAATAGTAAAACATGTAAATAATTAGTTGGACACAATCTTTTCTCAATTGGTCATACTTGTGTTTTAAATGAATAGATAGTTTGTTTAAATTTTACAATTTTTTTAGAAAATGATATCTTAGTAGTTTTTTGTTTAAAATTAAGAACTAACATTTATGTGCTCATTTTAAATGATAATTGCAACACATAAATATTTTTAAAAATTGAAAATATTTTCACATTTTTAATAATAAATTAATTTCGTATATTAAAAATATATTGAAATATTTTTAATTTTACAAAATAGAACAAAACAATAATACACCAAAGAAAATTCATCCTTAAATCAAGGGTTAGTTCAAATATGAGATTCTACTGTTGAATTAAATAAAATTAGTTAGGATTAAATAGATTTAGTTAGGATTTAAATAAAAAGCATAGATTAAAAATAAAACCAATGGTATAGGATGGTAAATACTTCAAAACTTCAAGGTGTTCTAAAAAAAATCCATTATGTTTTAATAGTATAGACTAGATATTGATCCGCCCTTTGAAAAGGCGGGATTTTTTTCTCGGTTTTCATAACTATTTTAGATGTATACTTTGGTTATATAATATATTAAAAAAATATAAAGATGTGTAAGACTATTTCGATGTATAACTATTTCAAGTAAAATAATTGAGACAATTTTTTATGTCAATAACATAACAAAAATTTGTTAGTATTTATTTACAATATATATGGTAAAATTTATATCAATACTATAATAATAAATATTCAGATAGAATAATTCTAATAATTTACTATGAATATCAAAAATTTACAATATTCACATCTGATGTATCATATATGTTTTTAACTATGAAAAGAAAATTTTTTAACTATGAAAAGTATTAACATATGCAACAGTATTACATAGATAATTAAGGTTGAATAAAATGATAAATATGGGCCGATCAATGAGTAAAATAAATTTTATTTTAAATTTATTCACTCGTTTGTTTGTTCACTAATATGTTAATGCACATTCACTTTTTGGTTTGATTCCAAATTGTTCTTTATTCTTTCAGTTTGGTTTCAGGTCGTCATAGTTTTAGTTTTAGTTTTCGGCAGTGTGTTAAAATCCGACCCGTTTCCGTGGTCGAGTTGATAAACCCATTGGTTCGGTATATAATCATTTTGTGTTTTTTCTTAAAATATGTTATTTATAAACAATGTAAAAAACTTTTAAACCCCGGTACCGAACACTGGTTGCACCACTGGTTCAACCACTATGTAACCTTTATTTATTTTTTTCTTAATTTTTCAGTTACATTATCAGATTATTTTCATCATAAATAAAATTAATTAAACTATTTTATTTGTGATTTTATATTTTATGATAGTTTTACTATACCATCTGGAAAAAAATGATGTGAACGATGATCGAAAGAACTAAAATTAGTTAATGTGATTTAATATTATTTTACTATTATTATCGACAAATCTATTACAATTTGATGTTTTACTTAAAATATAATTTATTATTCACATTAGACATTTAGATATTTAAATCTTGATATATTTTTATCATATGTCACAACTCTTAACTTATTACAAAATTGTAAGTAGTCTAAATAATTTTTGGATATTTTGCATGTGAAATAAAAAAAATAAAGAAAAGTAAATTTAAATATTTTTCTAAATATTTTTCTAAATATTTTTCTAAATATTTTTCTAAATATTTTTGAAACATAAAATATCTCTTATATTTTTAATAGCTAATATTTTATATATTAAATTAATTTATGTATTGACCACTGGCTTGCCATCAGTGATCCGGAAATTTTTCTGATTCAGTGTCCATGTCGGGTTCTAAAACACTGGCTTTCAGATTTATTTTGTTTTGGATAAAAATGTTAGTAACCTGATAAAATTTTGAGTTTAATTCAATTTTGGTTAGGCTCTTGTTTTTTTAGATAGTTTGAATAATTCTGGTAAAAATCACATATCTAATAACTTTAAATATTTCAGTAAAAAAATATTTGGGTGATTCGGTTCTATTGGGAAACTGCAATAATTTAAAATATTTTTGATACAATATAGCAATCTCATTTTTTGTACTTTGGTTTATAAGTCTTACTAGTGTTTCTCCCGTGCTATGCACGAATCAAAATGACTTTGTTTTAAATGATTCGATGATAAAACCACAGTTTTATAGTTATCAATCACAACAAAATCATTTTATTAATTAAATATTCTATAAATATGGATAACCCTTGAATTGTTGCATTTGAACAAAAAAAAAATCTCATGATATGTTTGCAAGTATTCTATATTTAGAAATTGAGATATATACCAACACATAAAAATATATTTAAGAGTATTATATCTAATTCATTCAGATTTCTTTTTTTTTGTCTTGTAAGTAAATCTTCCATAAAATATAAATCTGCATTTTTAATTAAAAAAAGTTAAGGTAGATTATAAAAAAAGTATTGAAAATCTGTACTTAATGTTTTTTTTGATATTTTGAGACATAATATAAAGAGAGGGACCCTGGCGGAAATTTAATCATGAAAAAAAAAAGAATATCCTCCATTTTAAATTATTTCACCATTTTTCTTAAACACGTTCATCTTCCACCAAGCTGCAATATTCTCTGTATATTTGATAGTGGTTACCTTTTCTTCTTCTTTCATTTATATTCTGTTTCTTTTTATTATTGAAGTATCGAAGAGAAACTAGAGATTTTAAAAGAAAAATATATTGCAACAAATGTATATATATTTACAATATATTTTAAAGTATTTCATAAATGAGAAATTATTTGAAAATATGATTTCTCGTCACTATTTTACAATATTTCTGCAAATATTTCTTAAATGAACTAATTTTAAAGTTTTTGTATTTTATCCATCTGAAGCAAATAAATAACAGAATTTCCTAAAGATATGTAAAAAAAAAACAGATACGAAGATTGATATGAAAACAAAAGAAGCAGAAAAACACAATATTACCTTTGTTGCTGATAAATTGGTGGAGTTCTATGAAATTATGTGAATATTTACAAATGTTTGAGAAGTCTTTTTACTAATGATCATTTAAAAAGTTTCAGTCACGATACTTGAAAATCTCAGAGAAGAAGATCTATATATATATAAAGTAGACTTTTTCCTCTTCTTATGACAAGTAGTAGGAGTTTTTGCGACATGTGTCTCATTTGTTTTTCACTTTTACATTTTAAACCCTTCATTTTTATTATTATTGCAATTTGGTCTAACAATTTCTAATTGCATTTTCTTTTTGTATTGGTCCTAATTTTTTAATCGTCATTCTAACCATTCATACATACGACTCTTAAATACAACTTAGATCACTAAAATGATAAAAAATTACGACGTCACACACAACCTTCCATCTTTCTCCATCTCTACATCCGAAACTAAAGTAATTCCATATATATAGATATTCACTATTTTTTCTTAAGGAAAAAAAGCCTAGAAATTATATAAATAGTTGTATATCTATTTTTATCAGATTAATGTCTTTAAATTGATATTTTCATCATTGAATCTCTTATAAATAAATTCCACAAATCTATATGTAGAGAAAAAATATTTGAAGACGAAACATATTTTGGTGAAGAAGACGAAAACGAAGTCTAACTCACCTCACTTTACAATAGAGTGCTTTAGCCAAAACGAGCAGATGTTAGAAAAAGATAGAAATATAAAATATGAGACAAAATAAAGAAACACGATCAAGCACCAACACAAATAATCAAGAAAGCAAATCAGAGAAAAAATAATCGCCGGAAGTCTAAAATCACCACGAAGCAAAAAGACACATGCCTAAAGCACCATAAACACAAAGCGCATGTGCATGCAAGAAATCCATGCCGATGAATACCACAAAGCTCTAGATAAAATGCACCAAAGTTCTAAGAAACTAACTCTGCACACATATACCAAATGAAGCAGTGGAGCGAAAAGAAACAACCTGAAGGAGGGAGGATGAAAGTCAATCACCGAGAAATAAGAGCTTAATCTTACAGCCTGAAACAATCTTCAAAGCCCACAGAGCATACACAAAAGAAACAATATCCAAACATGGAGTGACAAACATGTTGAAAGGGGGAGCCACCAGAGACGCGAGCAGCGATAAAAATTGTAACAACGATAAAAATTGAAACGACATGAGAGAATGGAGAGGGAAGGAGAGATAAAATGACATCAATAAACCTTGAAACTGTCATCGAGCTATGAAAGCGAGCATAGAAGTTAAATCACTGAAAACCATATCTTAAAAATTCAAGGCAGACATGAACTATCGATGGCAAGCAATGATGAGGAAGACAACATCAAAGACGATTACTTTGATCCAACCCAATGAAATGCAGTCCCTAACATCAGCCAAAATCTAAGGAAGAAGAGGAACAACCAATATTTACCGGAAATATCCTACAACACGGTGAGAAACAACCACACAACTAAAAACTCTTAAACTTGATCTACAACAAATATCAGATAATCTCACAAAAGAAGAAGTTAAGAAATAATGTGCAAGAATGCCGGAAAGGTAAACAAAATACAAAGATAGTAACGATTCAAGGTCATAATACATGAAGAGGGGGAAAAACATCTTAAAAGAATAAAGTTAAAAAAATGAAAAAGTAAAAGTAATTTTTATGAGGAAGACAACATCAAAGACGATTACTTTGATCCAACCCAAGGAAATGCAGTCCCTAACATCAACCAAAATCTAAGGAAGAAGAGGAACAACCAATATTTACCGGAAAGAGCCTACAACACGGTAAGAAACAACCACACAACTAAAAACTCTTAAACTTGATCTACAACAAATATCAGATAATCTCACAAGAGAAGAAGGTAAGAAATAATGTGCAAGAATGCCGGAAAGGTAAAGAAAATACAAAGATAGTAACGATTCAAGGTCATAATACATGAAGAGGGGGAAAACATCTTAAAAGAATAATGTTAAAAAAAATGAAAAAGTAAAAGTAATTTTTATGCTGAAACCGTTAATTCTAGAACTAACTAATGCTTAAATGCAAAGTTATTGAAATTTAACGTGCTTTACATAAGAGGTTCATTTCACCACTAATAAATATTACTATACATATAGAAACACATTACTAAAAAAACAAACATGTAATACTGTATATTAATTTATCACCTACTAATACATAACGCAATAAAATATCAAATAATGTTCTTAACAAATAAAGACGACTACATGATTACATCATCGAAAAAATTATATTTAACAACAAATAGAAATACTCCGCGCGTAGCGCGGAAACACCTCTAGTAAGTTATAAAGAGAAAGAAAAAAACAGTTTGATAATAAAACGTAGGATGAAAACTCTGAGAAAAACCAGGAATTCTAAGTAATTGAAATTGCATAAAAATAAAAGATAAAGAGAGAAAAATCATTCAGTTGCTTTTTTTATTTTGCAGTTTTTTTTTTAAATTTCCACTTGTCAGAATTTTATTGGAGAGACGACTTGCGCTTTAGTATATACGGGATTTTAGGATAGTATACCATTGAAGAAAAATATCCACTTAATAACTATAGAATATTCTGAGTATTTTGAT
>OVBX01005582.1:0-12924 GCA_900406325.1 Erucastrum elatum
TTTTTTTCACATATTATGGTTTCTGAAACCTTTTTTTTTAAAATTGCCAATACTTTAAATTATAGTTTCTGAGATCCTTTTTTTTAAATTGCCACTTAAATATGTCATTATTAAGTTACCTTAATTGTACATTTGCAATATATATCGATTAGTTAAGCACGTATATTATATATTAATTACATACTATGTATTTTTGGCAAGTTTTGGCCGATGGAAAAAAATAAATCAAAAAGAAATTAAAAAAAATCGACCAATAAGATTATAAGAATTAATCCGGGAGTGGCTTGTATGATCGTCACGTAAGCAGAAATCACTAAAGTGACTTCTCTTTTAATGTATAGGAGGATAATAAGTAATAAAGGTTTGTAAAGATTTTATTGTAATATCAGTAAAATAATAAAGTCGCTCGAGTCTTTGTTTAATTCGATTAATGCGACCAAAACCTTACGGTCCTTACCCACTAAACATACGCATTGATTACTCACATGGAAATCAGTATCTATTTTTTTTATATTTTTTTTTAAAGTAATCAAAAAACTGATAGTATGTTTAAGTGAAACTCATAAGAGGATTTGAAGGTTTGGTACTTGTCTTACAGATCGTTGAGATAACATGGGTCAAGTGTTGCCTGAAGAACTAAAAAGCGTGTGGGAGAGATGGAACATAAGGGGAATGCTAATCCTGAGTCTTTCTCTTCAGACAATTCTCATCTTCTTTGCCCCAACCAGGAAACGAGCATCATCCAAGTCTCTAACCATACTCCTATGGTCATGCTACCTCCTTGCCGACTGGTCCGCTAACTTTGCCGCCGGTTTAATCTCCAAGAATCAGTGGACCGATCCAAAACCAAACCAAGAACCACGCCAAGACCAAAGACTCATGGCTCTCTGGTCACCTTTCCTTCTCTTACATCTAGGCGGACCAGACACCATCACCGCCTTCTCCTTAGAGGACAACGCTCTATGGACTCGCCACTTGCTCGGTCTTATCTTCCAAGCCTTCGTCTGCGTCTTCGTGGTTTTCCTCTCTCTCCCTAACCCTCTGTGGCCTTCTATTCTCTTACTCTTCACCGCCGGTATCATAAAATACTTAGAGAGGACAATGGCCTTGAGCATGGCCAGCTCCGGTAAGTTCAGACACTCCGGGATTCAGACAAAAGGGTTGAAGAGAAGCGACGTCGAAGAAGGGTTAGAAGAACGGACTCCTACCGATGTTTTTGGTCTCTTGGCTTGGATCTTCCGTACTGAGAGACGTCCTATGGAGATAGTCAAGCCGGACAGAGACTTAACCGATCTAGAGATTGTTCAGCATGCTTTCACATTGTATAGTCACTTCACAAGTCTCATATCTAACTTCGTCTTCAGCTTTAAAGATCTTAAGGTAAGCCAAGCGTTGTTCAACGTGTTGAATCCTCAAGAAGCTCTGATGGTACTAGAAGCTGAGCTATGTTTTATATATGATGCTCTCTACACTAAATCTCCTGTTCTTCATACTAAGAAAGGGTTTCTGTTTAGAGTCATTGCATCTGGATCTCTTGTTTGGTCTTTCTGTAAGTTTCATTATAGAGACAACAAGAGTCTGGATCAGTTTCAGCACACCGATGTCGTCATCACATACACGTTGTTCTTAGCCGGTATAGTTTTGGATCTTATAGCTACCTTTGCGTTTTTTCTCTCTGACTGGAAGCTTGCCGTGCTAAGCAAGCAACCGGAAAACCCTAGCTCAAAACCATCAAGAGTGAGCACTGTGCTTAACTGGATCCTTGGCTTCAAGAGCCTGCGATGGGAGAAGATAATCGATGATCATGAGGCGATTGCAGGACCGATTCTACTTCGGAGATGGGCTGGAAAGATCCATGCTTTCAATTTTTTCAACTTCTTCTTCAAAACAGATGGCAAGAATGTTCATGGAAGAAGAGATAAACCCTACATGATGAAACTATTCTCATGTGGAAGCTTCGTCAAGTGGATCCAAAGTATTCAAGGTTATGTCATGGGACTCATGGCATCAAACAAAGTGGCTCAGTACATTTTGTATCCCTTCAAGGCTTTTGTTCAGGTTCTTAGGTTTCTTGTCGGCTACGTAATCGACCGTCTTGATGTCAAGGAGTTTATAGATGACATGAGAGTGGAAAGCTTTGTGTCGAGTGAACCATTGACTAAAAGTCTATGGAGTTTCTTGTTTCAGCAGGTGAGACACAAATCGAAGTTTGCAGATACAGAGGAGAATACAAAGATGATATGTTCAGCTAGAGGAGAATGGACTTTGCGAGAGAACCGTTGCTCGAGGAGACTGATTCATTACGTGGAAAACGTTGATTACGATGAGACTCTCCTCTTGTGGCACATAGCAACAGAGATCTGTTACCAAGAAGAAGAAGAAGAAACAAGCAGAGACGAGCACCGAGAATTCAGCAAAACCTTATCAGACTACATGATGTATCTGATGATCTTGCAACCTCAGTTGATGTCCGAAGTGGCTGGGCTTGGGATGCTCAGGTTCAAAGACGCCATGGTAGAGGCAGAGGAGTTGTTGGAGGAGAGTTTCATTATTTCGAAAGATGTGAGATTAGTTGGTGAAAATAATGTGTCGCTAGCTAATGGTGGTATTACAGGAGAGTTGGGTAACGAGAGTATCTTGGAAGGAGCTAGTTCTATTGTGAGTGAGCTGAAGCAGATGCAAGGAGGTCGTAATAAATGGAAGATATTGAGCAAAGTGTGGGTTGAGTTGATTTGTTTTGCTTCGTTGCATTGCGATGCTACGGCTCGTCTTGAGTTGCTTAGCAAAGGTGGTGAGCTCTTTGCATTTGTTTGGCTCTTAATGGCTCATTTTGGCCTAGTTGACTAGGTTACATTTTATTTTTTTTCCTCTTGTCAACAAGTTTTGGACATTTTTGTGTCTTTTCCATTTGGAATTCATTAGATAATCAAAGATTGGAATTACTTAACTCAGTGATCTGATTAGATTTACTTATCCCAGTGAGTGTGTGATTTGATTAAAGATTCATATCTTTACAGATCAATTATCAAAAATATGATTCATCGTCAATTATACAGAATATAAGAAAATTATACTAAATCTTCAACATTATATAAGTAATAAAGACATTCTGTTATCAATTTGACATTTCTTAATAAGATGGTATCTTTCTTATTAATAAATGGCTCACTTATTTAATATTTATTTGACTTATTATGGTGAATAGGCAAGGCTAATAAGTTACAACTAGAGTTCAACTTGTGTACCTACACAGATATTTATCTTATATAATGTAAAATAAAGTTTTTAATGTAATATTTATCTTATATAATGTAAAATAAAGTTTTTAATGTAATAAGTTACAACTAGAGTTCAACTTGTGTACCTACGCATATATTCGTTTTTAATATTTATCTTATATAATGTAAAATAAAATTTATTATGGATCAAAATTTTAAAGTAAACTAACTTTTTTTATCTATAATTATATTTTATTTATACAATTAAGTAGTTTTATATTATTTACAATTTTGTGTTTTATATTATGTATCTTTATAACACTTTTTATGTCTTTTTCAACATATTTAATATACCAAAATAAAAATAACCAAGCCGTAATAAATATTTTTTTATATTTTGGTATCGATTAAGTATAATTTATTGTTTATTTAGATCATAAGAAGTATTTCTTAAATATATAGTACTTAATTTGTTGTACTTCATTTTAGAAAAAAAACGTTAATTAAACTATAAAAGACAAAAATACTAAAAGGTAGGTAAATTTATTTCTTCAGTAAAGTTATGACTTCTATTTTAATATATAAGATAGATATCACAATTAATATCTATTATATCAAATATTTTAAACATCAAAATGAAGATAGATATCACAATTACTATTTTAATGAAAGGAAAGTTAGATCATGATTTTGAGAAGATGGAAGCTGAGCGAATGTGAAGATGATCGATTGAAGGGAAAGTTCAAAACAAAACAATGTCTCAAGATGCTGGAGAGTTTAGCTTCCTCTATTTGGGGAATCATTCCCGCTTACATGGAAAATTCCCTTTTCCTCCAAGAGTTAAAAGGAATGAAGGTTCACAACCTTCGAGAAAGGGGATCAGCTTTTTGATTTAGATGTGGAAACATTTGGCCGACGATGGTAAAGAAGATTAGAGGATTTAGCACATTAGCTGTTTGGTTTCACCTGAGCAAATATGACGAGAATATCACTAAATTTCTCTACTACGAGTATTTATTTGAAGTTCTGTCGGGTCTTTCAAATATCTCCTAGCGTAGTTTTGAACACAAATTTTAGCTATCTTATTTGTATATATATTTTTTACAATACATAATTTAGAAAAAATAAAAAAAAAATCAGAAAAAAATTAAGTAATTTTGTTGTAAAATTTTAGTAAAACTTTAGAACTTTTTAGTATAACTTTAGTAATTTTTATTTAATAGATTTCATTACTAAAATTTAGATCAGTTAATTCAAATACAATATTTTATTCTGTAAAAATAATATTGTGCTACTCGAAACAAAGTCTTTCAACACAATAGTTAAAACATAAATAATTATGAAGCACCATCAAAATTGTGCTGTCATTAAAACACATATGTTAACAATTTTATTTTCATATAAAATATTACACAATTTATGAATTTTATTTTATTTTTTAAACGGTAAATGATATTTTACTCCTTTTAAAGAGTGAATGATATTTTATTCATCTATTTAATGAACATAATTTTTATAAATAAGTTAATTTTTGATTCCTCTGTATAGCCTCAGCTTTCATGTTTCATATTCTTTGTATATGTCTATTCTTTTACCCTGATTAATACATTTCATCAAAAAAAGAGAGAGAGAGTTAATTTACCAATTTAATACAATACCATAGTTTATTCATGTATTACTTCTATTATAACATAATATAGACTAAAATTATAAAATTTTATCATAGAATTTTATTGTTTGTTTTAGGGCCTTTGTTTTATAATAAAAATTTCAGTTAAAATTAATTTAAAATAGTTTTATATTACTAATTACAAAATTAATCAATGTATTAATTTTAAAAATATTTTCAGTTTTAGTAAGATTTGGTTAGAATTTTGTCAAATGATTCTTAAAAATAAAATTATAATTTAAGTTGACTGTTAACATTGATTTATTATTAATATCGATATAATTGTTAAGATTTTTAGAAATGCTATATAATTAATAGATTAATGTAAATAATCAAACTGATGTAATTCGTGAGATGAACCTAGTATGCATTTCTATGGTAGATAAAAATCATACTTTTTAAATATAGAAAATTCGTAACAATTGAAAACAAAAAATAGAAATACAACTTAAGCTTCCCCATCATAACCCTCCGTATGCAGGAGAGACTTTCCATTGCTTTGAGCCGAGAAGTGAGGTTCAGTCCTTCTTCAATCTACACTCGCCGCGACCATTTTCCGCACTGGTGCCTAGTGAAATCCTCAAACCTCGATGGATCTGACGACGACGACGACTCGTCAGAGACGCCCACTTCTATCTGCCTCTTCTTCATCTTCTTCCGCCAAACCGTACTCGAAGACTGACAAACCACGCCGATCCGCGGAGGAGGATCGCGGTCTCGGATGGTTCCTGCCGTTTATCGCACTATGCTACCTTCGTTACATGAGCGCGACTTCGAACATCATTCACGACTGCGACGAAGTGTTCAACTACTGGGAGCCTCTCCATTATCTCCTATACCAATCCGGATTTCAAACCTGGGAATACAGGTGCTTGGTTTGATGTGAACCGGTGTGCCACGTCATATGTATAAAAGATAGAATCAGTAACTTGAGTTTTTGATTTGAAAATAATATTCATAAAGATTAGTTTTAGATTTGACTCTGCTTTGTTTGATTTGAACTAGTGTGCCACGTCATACGTATAAAGATGAATACAGTAAATGTGAAAATCATATTCATAAGATTAGTTTAGATTTGACTCTGCTTTGGTTGATTTGAACTACTGTGCCACGTCACGTATAAAAGATGAATACAGTAAATGTGAAAATCATATTCATAAGATTAGTTGTTATGTGTGACAGTTCGAACTTTGCTCTACGCTCCTACTTGTACATTCTCTTCCACGAATTAGCTGGGCGGCCTGCTTCTTGGTGGTTTGGTGATGATAAGGTAAAGAGCATTGCTGATTTGATTTCTTGATGTTATTGGTAAATTGGTAATATGCAACTGATTTTTTTTGATGTATTGGATAGGTTAGAGTTTTCTACGCGGTGAGGCTCTTCCTTGGACTAGTCTCTGCCGTCTCAGACACTGTTCTTGTTGTTGCGCTCTCAAGAAAGTATGGGAAACGTATTGCCACCTACGCGGTTGCGATGCTGTGCTTAACCAGTGGCTGCTTCTTTGCTAGCACCAGTGAGTGTTTGTTTAGTGTAACCTTTGTGATACTTGCTATGTTCAATATTATTGTAAATACACAGTTGTATATAGTAGTTAGTTATAAAGGCATAGCTGACTGTAGTGCTGTATATAAGCTGAACATTGTACAGTGACTAACACACTCTTCTGATAATGCAATTTTCATTTCATCTCTCTTGTTGTTACTTGCATATATTATTAATTCATGTTTCCCTTGAAATTGGCTAGGTTTCCTCCCGAGTTCGTTCTCTATGTATGCGATGAGTCTCTCGTCTGGTTTATTACTTTTCGAGAAGTATGGCATGGCTGTTGCAGTTTCGGTGTTTGGTGTGGTTCTTGGCTGGCCGTTTTCAATCCTGGCTTTTTTGCCTATCGTTGTTTACGCTCTGGTTAAGAGATTCAAGCAAGCGTTTGTCTCTGGCGCTGTCGCCTCTGTTTTTCTCCTAGTAAGTCAAAACACCAATCCTAGGTTATTTGCGGAGTTTCATTCGCATATGTAGTTTTCTATTATATGTAGTTTTGCTTCTTTTTTTCCAGGGACTCTCGGTAGTTGTGGATCACTACTATTACAAGAGATGGACGTCTTCGGTTTTGAATCTATTGATATACAATGTCTTAGGAGGTGGAGAAAGCCATCTCTATGGAACTGAAGGACCGCTGTTTTATATGAAAAATGGGTTTAACAACTTCAACTTGGGTTTTGTTTTGGCGGTTTTGTTCGTCGCGCTGTTTCCTGTCATCAGAAGAAAGTACGACCGTTGCTTGCTTGTTGTGATCTCGCCAATGTATATTTGGTTGGCGTTCATGTCGCTTCAGCCCCACAAAGAAGAAAGGTAATCTTCTTCTATATATCTCCCCAATGTATATTTGGTTTCCGATCTAGAGGAAGATGATTATATGATTGTCAATCATTTGGTGCAGGTTCCTTTATCCAATATACCCTCTTATATGTGTTTCCGCTTCTGTTGTTATTGAAAACATCCCTGAGCTGTTCCGGGAAAAGTATAGCACAAGGGAAAGTCTTCTGGTAACAGTAAGTTCTAACTTATAATATATCAACTATCAAGTCTTCGAATTATTCTTTTCCTCAAATTGGATAGAACTAGTTTGTGCGATTCTCACTTTATTATCTATATAATGTGCAGATAACCAAATACATCAGACCTGTGATCCTTGGTGTTATCTTATGTGCTTCACATGCTCGTACATTTTCTCTGATTAATGGCTATTCCGCTCCCTTAGAGGTCTACAAGCTGCTGGAGCACCATGATGATACTGGACCAGGTATAAACAGAACTCTTCAGTCATTACAAATGCAAACACAAGTGAAGATCATTTATTTCTGGAATAGTCCTTGGACGAAAAGGAACAAAGTCTCTTTCCTAACACTGTTCGGGTTTTGTTGGTTGTGTCAGGTTCTGTTCTGTGTGTGGGAAGCGAATGGCATCGATACCCATCATCGTTTTTCGTGCCTGACTACATTAGCGAAGTGCGGTGGATCGATGATGGGTTCCGCGGTCTTCTTCCGTTCCCGTTTAACAGCACACTTGGAGGCACTGCAGCATCACCTCCGTACTTCAACAACAAGAACCAAGCATCTGATGAACAATTTGTAAAACTCAGACCCTTTCCATCTCATTAAATCCTTCCACAAAACTCGAGCATTGCTTGATTTCTCCATCTTTTCTTTTTTTGGTTTTCAGTTGAAGAATATAGAAACTTGCACATTCCTCATTGAGCTGCAGCTTAGCAGACCTTATGCATATAGAGGCAGCGACTTATCGACATGGGAGGTATAAGAATCAGACCATCTTCATGTAACAAAATATATATCTTAAATTTCACTTCTTCTACTACAATTGTCTTTTTGTTTTCAGGCTATAGCGGTGTTACCGTATCTGGACAGAGAGCTATCGCCAGCAAAGTATAGATCGTTCTTCGTCCCTTACAAGTGGCAGGAGAAGAATGTGTTCGGCAAATACGTAATACTTAGAAGAGTGCCCAAAATGATATAAAAGTTTGAAAACTCTGTAGACAGATTAGCTTTAACTCGGTTCATTGGCCAGTTTTGAGTCGAATGTTATAACTAAATAACTGATCAGTCTTGTCTTTAAATTTTCACGTTCACTTTGTAGTAAATCTTCAAAAGGGTAAGAAGATCATGTTGTTAGATGTTGACACTAATGCTGCAATGTCTTTATCTTTCTTATCCTTGCTTTTTATTTTGTGATTCCAGTTTGGACTATTGGGACAGAGATAATGAGAGGATACCATGAGAACAAGTTAGCGTTAAACCAACGCAAAAGGCAAAAAAAAAAACTTGGAAATACAAAGAAAACATAATTTGTTTCTCGAAAGAAAATGAACAATTTAATTATTTTATAATACTTATTAGTATACACATTATTAATTTGAAGACAAATGATAACTTATTGTTAATGTTTTCATTTCAAATTTCTTAAGTATTATAATTTTTTTGAAGTTTTGTTTTGTACGTTATATTATTATTAATAAATAAATTTTAGAAATCACTCAATATTTTTTCAATTATATAAAATTATAAAAAAATTTGCTTGATTAATATTTAGTTATGTGTTTTCTGTTTTAATTTTTATTTAACTTTTTAACTAAAAATATTATTCATATAACAACACAATATATATATATATATAGCAATTCTCTTTTTAATTAGAATATATTTTAATTGAATTTTCATTATTATTAATTTATTCACTTATCTAATCAAATATTTTTTTGTAGATAGTTTATATATTTTATTTCTTAAGAGTATAAATGATATTCATCATTCTAATTTTTAACGTGATAATTTTATTGCGAAAAATTATTTTAAAAATAATAATATAGGTCAGTTATTAATCATGGTTTATAAGACATAAATTTGAATAATTTTTAAAATAAAACAAAAGTTAAGGCAACTTTGATGTTATAATAAAAAAAAAAGTAGTTGTACTATTTTCCCAAAAAACGAAAAAGAATTAAAAGGAGGTCACCGTGAGCTTAATCTTAGCTCCTTCTCTCTCTCTCTCTCAAAAAAAAAAAAAAACCCTAAATTCTTCTCAGGTGACCGATCGAATCCGTTAAAATAATGGCGAATAGCAATCTCCCGCGAAGAATCATCAAGGTGCGTTCTCTCTCTCCGATCTCAATCTCTCTAAATCCGAAATCCGAACAAACCAACCACCTGCTTGTTTCATATTTAACGAACCTCTCTAGTTGTCTGCAACTTAATGACTTTAATTTTTTTTTTAATTGGTGTCTCGAATCTTCTGGTAGGAAACTCAACGTCTACTTAGTGAACCTGGTAAAAAAGCTTATACCTTTGCTGATTTTTGATAGCTCAAAATTGTTTATTTCGATTCGAAAGTTTCAGTTTTTTTTTTTTGTTTTTGTTTTGTTGAGTAATAAAGNAATTGGTGTCTCGAATCTTCTGGTAGGAAACTCAACGTCTACTTAGTGAACCTGGTAAAAAAGCTTATACCTTTACTGATTTTTGATAGCTCAAAATTGTTTATTTCGATTCGAAAGTTTCAGTTTTTTTTTTCTTTTTGTTTTGTTGAGTAATAAAGGCTGTGTCTTTTGGCAGCTCCGGGGATAAGTGCGTCTCCGTCAGAGGAGAATATGCGTTATTTCAATGTCATGATTCTTGGTCCTACCCAGTCTCCTTATGAAGGTACTAACTTTTGTTTCAATACTCTAGTGGATGCTCTTGATTAACTTTTGTTTAGAGTAAGATTGTGGTGGTTTGGATAACAAGTCTATGTGAGCTGCTCTTGATTTCATCAGTTGCATGTTTTATTAGTTCCTCTGTAGTTCTAGAATGTGCACTGCTGAGTAGACGTTCCATAATTCATATTTCCTTGTCCTTTTCTAGGAGGTGTTTTCAAGTTGGAGCTCTTTTTGCCTGAAGAATACCCTATGGCTGCTCCCAAAGTAAGTTTCTTTTGTGAGTCTTTTACTCTTTTCTCTTTTCATGTTTCTCATGTTCTGGCTCCGTTCATTACATTCTGTGGTAATTTTGATATAGTTAGTGTAACCCCAACAATATTAAATGAACGCATTGTGAATGGTCTCATTTGAGTTGATTGTCATTACACCTTATAATATATTTTTCTTTATGGAATGTGTTTGTGAGATTGGTTACTGTGGTTTGTTATGACTACTTCAAATGCATTCTCACTTATAAGACTAGGCAATATAGCTAAGTTTCTATACTGATATATAGTTTGGGATTCTTATTGATGAGATCATTTGTAACACAGGTTAGGTTTCTCACCAAGATATACCATCCTAACATTGACAAGGTTCGTTGTAAAATCTTTTCTTTTTCTCTCTCTCTTACCATCAAGATGAATATCCAAACGCATACTTATATATCCTAATGAGTCCTTTTATTTATGTGTATAGCTCGGAAGGATCTGCCTTGACATACTGAAAGACAAGTGGAGTCCTGCGCTTCAAATAAGGACTGTTCTCTTGAGGTATAAATATTAGTCCATATACCACTGTTTCTCTCCCTACTAAACCAAGAACATTATAGGAACTAATATTAACTATGGACACTTTCTGCTCTGTTTCTCCGATGCCCAAAAAAGTATTCAAGCTCTTCTAAGTGCACCAAACCCAGATGATCCACTGTCTGAGAACATAGCTAAGCATTGGAAGAGTAATGAAGCAGAAGCCGTGGAGACAGGTGATAAAATATGATCTAAACGCAGAAAAAGTTTCTTTAAATCTTTGTTCCTCTCTCTCTCTCTCTCTAATTTGGTAAATCTCAAATCAATGTGAACATATGCAGCTAAGGAGTGGACTCGTCTATATGCGAGTGGCGCTTGATGGGGCAGAGTGCAAAAGGAGAACGATCGTTGTCATTTTAAATAACATTATATATGGTGAAACTCTAAGGTTGTTTTATCTGAATCCTTTTTCTTTAAAAAAAACAGGGGAAAAGGATTTGTACTCTCTGAATCTTTGTATAACTAGAGGAATTTAAGACTCCTTTATCCATATTTGCTAACTAACGCTCTACAAATGTGCTTGCACTAGAGGTTTGTTCGTGTTAAAGATAAGATTTTACAGGACGTTCAATGAAAGTAAATTTGCTAAATGATTGAAATAGTTAACTACAGATGTATGAGCAAGTCCACTGAAAAGAAGCAACTTATTTTTGTGTAAAGAAGAAAAAGTGGTAAAAAGCAGTCATACGGAATGTGACTTCATTTTTTTTATTTTGGTAAATAGCATTTCAGAAACTTGACTCATTTCAGAAACTTGACTCATTAGTTGATGGACGCCTCAGGTAGTACCTCAGACTATTAGCAAGAACCTACGAACAAAATGTGATTTTATTCAATAAACGGTGACATTAAGATGTAAAAAAGAATATACACTGATTTTTTCTGAAGTTCTTACCTGCTGGAGAGGCTTGATTAAGGCTTTGTTTCTGTAGCTTACGTGGAACTTTACCTTAGCCAACAAACCCTGTTTTGTTTCACATGCAACAGGAAGAACAACATGAGAAGGAGAGTGATTATATATCTTTAGAAGTATTTTGTGTACCTCGGTGTCGAATTCTCCAGATTCGACTGCAACGCTGATATCAGAAATGATCTTCACCAGCTCAACTAATAGTCCAGGCCTATCTGCTGTTTCTATGTATAGTAAACTGCAATTCTCAACAATAACAGATATGAATCAATGATCAGCCTAAAGTATTTGACAGTTGAGATAAGAAGGTATGGGGTTTTCATTTGCCTGCGGTCTTGTCCATCATCTTCAATGCTTATGTGAGTTGCAATGTCCACATCAACCTGTCAAACATCCCAATCCAAAAATACTTAACAAACAAGACAATGATCTTGAGGCTTGAAGTTAGGGTGGTCATTATCTTATTACAGCACAGATGACTTCAACTTAGCCAGTCTTTGTTTTATCTTATAAAGATCTATACAAAGGGCATCAAAGCCTGAAGGGGTTATTAACCTGTTCAGTAGGTGGAAGAACACCAAAAGCTGCTCCCATTGCCAATTGAGAACTTGATTCCTGTTCCAAAAATAATCGACAAAGCAAAATGTGTGAGTTGAGCAAGATAGGAATTTGATCAAATGTGGATGTTAGGAAACAAGTGGTTGGTTATATACAGGATGAAACTCAAGCATATTGTTGATGACAGTGAGACGGATGGCCTCAAGCAATTCAGGGTCTTCTACTTTTCTTCCGCTATCCCTGTTTCAGTTTGCAAACAAGATTCAATCAAAACCTCAACTCTCTCTCTGACTTCATCCTCAAAGTTAACATAATTGTCTAACAAGAAGACATACGCTTTGGTAATGGCAAATTTGTTGTGCTTGCCAGAAGAATCGAGGTAGACATTAGCCTTGACCACATTCAACCCCAAGTTCTTGAGCGCATTCATCTGAAGAAAAAAAAACTTTCATCAAGCTAAGAAGGAAAGAAGAAGTTAAAAGCAGCAAGTGAGTAAAGAAGAATTGAGTCATTATTCA
>OVBX01005584.1:0-12921 GCA_900406325.1 Erucastrum elatum
TTTTCTTGTTGTTTCTCTTTTACTTTGACTTACTGAACTTTCAGTTGTTTTCAGACGATAAGAAAAAAAAATAAAAAAAAAAACAGAGGGAATATTAAAGTGTTAAAGTTTTGTGTTGCTACACTATGACAGAAAAATTGCAATTGAAGTGTTGTAAACCAAGAGTAACTTACATAAGGGATGCTACAAGGAAAAACTTGTTTGTGGCGAAATTGCCGGAAAAAAAGATTCAGAACTATTGGAGATTTGAGAACCACTCTTTGGTCCTTATCTCTTCATTTTGGGCACTTTTTTGCTTTAGCCCTTCCCTTCTTACTTGGATCCTTACAAGCTTCCAAATTGTCCAAAATAGCTGCTCTTCAATTTGCATCACCACCTGCTAATTAAGTACAACGAATGTATACACCCACTTGGTAAAGAAAGAGTAAAAGAAGTATTTAATATCTATGTAATAGTATATATTTTACCTAACTGGTTATTTAGTATCTTGTTTCCATTTGCAAATAACCATATTGTTCATGGAATGCTGCTTTGTCCTACTTGTTGATAAACAAACACTTATAGTGAGTTTCTTGAGACAAGTCACGTGTACTCAACAGAATCTCACTGAGAGAAGAAAAGAGGAAGGGAGAAACCTGAATGTGAGTTGCCGAGAAGCCTTGCGAATAATCCAATGTACTCTCTGGGAAGCTTTGCTCTATCTTATTACCACCCACACTTTTCTGCAATATCTACAAAAAATATACACAGGACAAACGACAAAATCAATACCCGCATTCAAATGCCTTTGTGTTTTATCATTTCTATGTCCAATTAACTAATCCTGGCCGACTTCCTTGTGATGTAAATTCTACAGTTGCTATGGACATAGTACATCAACTACAAAAAGAAAAAGAACAAAAAATGATATTTGCACTCTAAAAGAAATAGTTATGAATGGATTATTATCACTTGGCTTCACAGAATTTATTTGAAAATAAAAGACTTACATGAGAACTAGCAGTATCATCAAGATCCGAGTTCATTTTCTCGTAATCTCTTCTTTTCTTTTCACTCTTGTTTTGTTTCTTGGGACCGACACTGTTTAACTTTTTCACAGAATCTTCCTCACAAATATTCCTTGGGCCAGAAGATGCATCTGACATCATCGACAAATCTTCTTCGTCTTCTTCTTGATGCACATAGTTTTGACTCCATGAATCTTTGCTTCTTCTTTTTTCAAACCCATTGATGTCTCGGAAACAAGAAGAACTTGGAAAAGAAGAAACAGAATGGTCTAAGTACAAAGTCCATCCTGACTCGCATCCACTACTCCATTCTGATGAACCCAACATTTTTGCTTCTTTGTATTGTGTTTATAAAAGAAAATAACTCTTTTTAGGTTCTTGAAATTGAACTGCTGTGTGGAGAAAGGTTTAGAGAAAAGCTGTGGGTGAAGTATCGACTTGATTTATACACATGCATCTATATCTCTCCATGTGTAATGTCTTTCATATTTCATACTTAAATCTTAATTATTCAATTCACTACAAGAAATATCAGTATTGATAGCACCCGAAAAACGCTACTATAGAGTTTTCGTAGCGTTTCGAAGAACGCCGTGACAGCCGCAGCTATGGTAGACCCCCCTTATATCATAGCGTATTTTGCGTGCTACAAAACATTAGAGATATTATAGCATTTATGCTTTGCTATATTAAATCTTTTTAATAACATCATAATTATGTTACTCTATGATTTCATATAACGTTTTTCATGTTACTCTATGATTTCATATAACGTTTTTCATGTGTCATAACATAATTTTTAATGATATAGTTATAACGCTATAACTAAAAATAAAATAATTAAAAAATATTAAATTAATTTATTAAAATTTAATTAATTAACAATATATAATTAAAATAAAATAATTAAAATAGAATTTCAAGTTAATTCATAAATAAAAATTTAATTTTATTTATTGATTAAAATCAGTATACAATAAAGAATACATTAAACCAAAAACTAATTACAAACATTAAACCAAACTATAATTAGCCTAATGTTTACAAATAAACCCGGCTTCTGAACCAGTTTACACATCAAACCAAAAATCTAAATAAATCTGAAGCTTAATGAACCAAAACCTAATTAACCAAAAATTAATTAAATCTAAAACCTAAATCTAAGCCGCCACTCCTTTCTCTGTTCTTAGTCGTCGTCGTCGTCCCCTTGTTCTCGCCGCCATCTCTGTCAAGCTCCGACGTTGCCGTACCTCCTCCTGCATCAAGCTCCTATGCCTTCACCTTATTGTACCAAGAACAAACAAAAATGAATTTCAAAATACAGAGAGAGAGAAACAGAGAGTGCGCAGAGAGGGAGAGAGAGTTGACCAGTGGTGGAGACGACGAGCGTGAATGCGGTGGTAGCTACCTCGGTGACAACGAAGACTGACGAATATGATGCGATTGTGGTTGTAGTGACGTGCGGATGGGAGGATGTCAGAGAAGGCGGAGCTCGGGTTCGAAGCGAGAGATACCCTCCACGTCGTGAGGGTGGTAACGAGTGATGGTTCCCGTATACAGAGTCTACGGATAAAAGAGAAAACAGAATCTGGATCCAGAGTCTGAAACTTCTCTGGCTGATCTTCATTCAACATCTTCATGTAGTTTAAGACTCTGGATCTATTTGTTTTCAGATTCTGGATCTATTTGGTTTCAGATTCTGGATGTTGAATGACTCTACGGATAAAAGAGAAAACATCATCTGGATCTATGAACATACGAGAGAGAGAGATAGGAAGTTAATAAGAAAATAAAAAAATGATTAGTTATGTCCGTTGGATTGAGATCGATCAACGGTGGAAATTAATATATGGGTTATCCTTGCCATTCGCCCTCATTGGTCGATTTGTTTTCTCTTTTGTCCGTTAGATTCAGATCAAATCAATGGTGGAGATTAATCAAATAGTTATCCACGCCATTTCCTCTCATTGGTCATTTTTTTTCTTTCTTTTTGTTTTTTTTCTTCTTCTTTGTTATAGTAATTTTAAAATTAAATTTAAGTTCAAACTTTACAGTTAAAATTATAATTGAAATTTTATGATAATATATGATTTGAGGTATATATCTAAAATATGTGATATAGTTTAATGTTTTGAGATGTAAAGTTTTGATGATATGTGATTTGGGGTATATATCTATATGTAAGGTGTAGGGCTTGGATTATAATGTATAAAGTTGAATTTTTTTGTATGATATAGGGTTTAAATATAAAACAGTATTGTTATGTTAAATACATCTTTAGTTAAAATTATAATTGAAAAATATTTTGAATTTAGAGTTGATGTATATGGTTTATGTTTGAAATTAGAGTTTAGGGTATTGAAGACTTAAGGTTTAAGTTTTGAAATTTATAGATTAAAATAAAAAGATTGAATTTTTTTAGTTTACATTTATTTTAAACTTTGGATTTAAAATCTAAAAAATCATATTTAGTGATTTTATTTAGTATTTAGAATATCATTTAAGTTGAAGTTTAGGGTTTAGGGTATTAGATTTAGGGTATTAGATGGATTCAGTTGCACTAATATATATATATATATATATATATATATATAATTTTATTTTCATATAAAGTTAAAAGTTTTGAATTTATATTTTATGATTATATTTAGGGTTTAGGGGTTAAAAATATATTTAGGGTTTAGGGGTTAAAAATAATTCTAGGTAGTCACTTTCTTAAAATTATATATCCCTAATTTTATAAATAGAAAATTATAATTTAATTTTAAACATAATCTTTATAATATATATTACAATAAGATTAATAAATATAATTTACTCTAGTAAACACAAGTAAATCATAAAATATCATATGCTTTTCCATTAAAGATTCAAAATATACAAAATCAATACATGAAACACATAAACTCCATAAGAGAACATGCAACCATCAAATCTAGTCATAAACAAATCAAAGAACAAATTAAACCAACTTAATACTAGTAAGAAAAAGCTTCTCGCTCCTCTGCTTAGCTTTGTCAATGTCCTGAAACACATAAAACAAAAACCAGAATTTTTCACACTGTTATCCAAGAAAGACAGCAAGACATCCAAATAAGAATTGTAGTGACTGAATAAATTTGTCCTAAAAACTTTGTCATTGTTCCAACGAGACATAAATTTATCACCTTATTGAAAATACAAGACACAAAGACAAAGTACGATCGGAAGCTCAAATCTCAGAGACAAACATATACATCTAATAGACTGACAAAACAGACCTCTGAATGCGCAAGTGATGACACCAAACTCTCAAATGAAGCAGGCAGAGACAATCTCTCAGCCTACACCAAACAAACCATTCAACACACTTGTGATAAAATGTATAAAATCAATCAAAAAGACTCAAAAGAGGAAAGCTTTACCCTTTTAGCTTTCAATCTGTTAGCAATGTGATTCTTCTCACTGTTGCGATTATAAATCTCATCATCAGCTTCATCGATCTTAGCCTTAATCTCAAGGCCATCATAAGCTAATTTCTTAACCAAGTAAAAACAGAAACGATTCTCTCTACACCACCTCTCTTCCTCTTCCTCTCCATAACCGGAAACACACCACTTCTCTTCCTCTTCCTCGGTGGTCTCTCTCGACGACAGATCTCCGTTTGGCTTCCCCATAAGAAGTAGTCGCGCATACAAGCCATTGCACAATGAAACTGGAGAACCTGTTTGGTCCTGTACCAGGAAACTGACAAAAGACAGCAAAGATCAGAACTTTATTTCAAACCCATGAATAATCAGCAAGATTCAGCTCTTAACTACAGATTCTCATAATGACACGACAAGTGTGGAAGGAGATTTAACAAGGGAAGAGTAGTCACTGATACATTCTTGTAGATAAGTGATTAAAAGTCTTGAAGATTATTAGAGCAGAAAAAACTAGAACGAGAAGGAGTAAAATAATTCCCCTACACAACAAACACCACTAAAGCTAAAACCTTTAGAACTCAATGAACAAACAAAGCACTGAAAATGAGAGAAAACAAAGAGCATCGAACGACCATTTAAGCCACTAAAAACATGCAATTTCATAGAAACTCGAGAAAACAAAACACACATAGTTAAGAAGTAAGAAACACAGATTGAGAACAAACCTTTCTTCACCAGCTGTGTGTTACGAAGAACAAGAGAATTATCAATCGTTCACTTTGACATTGGAGAAAAACCTGAGCCAAAGTAGAAAACTTGCTTCAGTGGTGGAGAGATGGTGAGAGAGAGAGAGAGAGATAAACAACGCCAAAGCTGAGAGGGATTATGGGTTTCCTTACCACCTAAGTCACCTTTTTCTATCCTTGAATCCGAACATAACAGAAACCACCTCACGAATAAGCTTCCTGTAACAAGAACACCAAAAAAAAATCAAGGGCTGAATCGAGACCTTTCATCATGGCCAAATAGATAGAGAGAGAGAGAGAGATTCAGAGACATAGATGGGGTTGAATCCAGAGAGGTTGAATAGTAACAGAGGTTGATTCGAGTCAAGCTCTGTGTGTAGATCTTGTGAATTATCACGATTCAAGGGTTGAATCGAAGAAAGAGATGGTTGTTGCGAGCGTGACGGTGGTGGTCACGACTCCGGCGAAGACGGATCTGTGAAGCGATGGTGGTGGAGGTGGTGACTAGCAATGGCTGATGGGAGAGATGGCGGTTGGGGTGTTGGTGACGAGCGGCGGTACTGCAACTCCGACATAATCTCCTTCGTGGTGGTGACGAGCGTTTCTCCACATTAACTCTTCAATCTAAATTTAAGAACTATTTTTTTTGGGGCAAATCTCAATTTGAGAATCCAAATCTCAATTTTGCAACACATACGAGAACAAAAAAATATTTTTACAAAACCAAATATTTTGGTACCAAATGTGTTTTTTCACTAAATATTTGGCGCTCATAAATGTTACAGAGATAAAAAATGGACTTTTCACTTCCCGCTTTTTAAAAAGCTTACAAAATACTGTATATCACTAAATTAACGCTATAATAGAGTGAAACATCCCAATTAGCCACTTTTAGTAGCAGTTTGCGAATTCGTGCTACCGTGATATGCTACTAATACCCGTATTTCTTGTAGTGATTGTTTGGTCCTATCTTCAACAGGTACGGAGTATATCTTCGTTTAACTTATTATCATCGTCTCCTACTTCTTGTGCCTATTAATTTTTAAATCTTAGGTTGGTCTAATAATGTTGGCTCTTGTTTTGTCGTTATTACTTCACTATGTGAACGAATTAACTTGTATACAAGCTAATGGATAAGTCGGCGCTATTTAGGCACACCCAGGCGTTCTTTTCAAGTTCGCAACACGTGAACTCGATTGTATAGTACTTTGTTGCTCTTTTTCTTACAATGCCAGTATGTAACATGGGAATGACATGTAGCGTTCGTGGCCAGACGTTTCTCATTTGTTATAAAAAAGCCAAACCTGCTTATTTATACATTTCAGCTGCATAAAAATAACAAACGACGCATATCTAACTATCTAGAGTTGAAAATTCAATGCTTGTTTTATTTTAATTGTCGTACTAATAGAAAGTTTGCACGTGACATATCCTCCAAAACTAGCATAGGAGAGATAAATGCCCATTAATCGTATATTAAATGTTTATAATGTCTATTTATTTAGGTAATAAAGTTATAGTATCGGTGAGACTAATTAGATGGTACATGGGTCAAAGCGACTTCGGCAGACAAGTGACAAAGAAGATCCGAGCGGTCTATTAACTACACTTTTATGATATCACATGCCCTCACATTTTGTTTTACCATTTTTAATCCCTATTTGTACTAGCTTAATTAACTCTCACCTGTCGAAAAGACTCATCCTAAGTAGTAACTATCTATCTTTTCTGTTCCTTTTCGTGTATGTTTGGTACTTTCTATATGTGGGAGATCGAGATATTTTAGTGTCATTATAGTATATGATTAAACTTTGAAAAGTAGTAATAAAAGTTCTCCAGAAAAGGTTTGTACATATAAAAAGGAGCTTAATAATCTTACTGTCATACTCAATTTTCAGATATTGTTCTTTTAAAATAATTAATATACAGTTCAAAAAATATGAAAGAAATATCATATGTTCTGGAAGTGCATCTCTGCATGTAAGTTTAAATATTGTAAGAAAACAAGAACAAAAGTAAAATAAATTTTGTTTGATAATAGTTTAAGGAATTCTAATAGCTAGCTAGCAAAATCAGGCATGCATGTGAGCACGTGTGCACGTAAAAATGCAATACGCAAGGTTCAACAAATTCACACATGTACTCACGTGCAAGAACACGCACTTCGACCAACTACACACTTTAGATGTGCCACCTTCTGGTCACTTTCTTTATCACTGATAATTCCTATGCTCACTATTTCGATGTTCCTGTCCTCCATGTGTTCTCTTCCCTTTTTCACTTCCTTTCACATATGTGTTTGTGTGTTTTCAAATGAGTTGTATAGTTAAACATTTTTGTGTGTGTATAACTTAGCTTGAGAAAAACCTTTTGTTCTTATTAATGGAATTAAAGTTTTAGAGAGAGAAAAGAACTTAGCTTGAGAACAAGAAGTTTAAGTTGTGTAAGGAATCAAGACGTTAAGTTCAGGTGTGGATTAGCTTAGGATAACTTTATTTTTGTATATATTGAAATTTTCCTTTATAATGTTCTTAGAATGATAGTTCATTAGTATTAAACTCTCAGCCCAAAAAAAAACTTTCAGCATTAAAGACTCCTGAAGAAGAAGAACATTATGATTTTGTAATCGACTTTTCATGTATTATTTCAATATTACAGTGTTGTACATATTTTTTTGTACCAAAACAATGTTGTATATCATTTGTCACTTTTAAGCATTAATCACAACTCTTACCACCTGGCGCGGACCCATCTCCTTAGTTACTTCCAAGCACAAACTAGTGTCCAAGTTCTTTATCTGCGGATGACTTACATTGACGTCGTAAAGTCCATGCAACAGTGAGACATCTCCCTCTTCTTTCTCGTGGTCCACCGTAAAAATATTTAGAATCTCTGAGTTTTTTTGGTGCCACTCCTTGAGAAACTTGTCAGTTACATCTCCTGTCTCTGTGTTGTTGAAGTCCTTGTCCACGAGTGTCAGCTTGTCAAAACCAGACACCTCAGGTCCTGCAAATATTATGATGCCTTCCACTGCAGGATGCGAATACGCTTCCCTGAGAATCTCTTCTATGTATTTTGCCTATAAAAAAATTAGTAATCAAACCAGCTTTTATGTTACGATAATTTATAAAGATGGAGAAATGGGTTTCTTGTTATACAAGGGAGTTGATGACAGACCTGATTAGGGCATTTAGGCATATCCAGCTCTGTAATCCATACAGGCAAACCAAGTGAGCCTAAAGTATCCAATGCAGATCTCATATAAGCTAAGTTAGGCTGAGTTGGACTAAAGTGACCCTGAGCACCGATTGCTCCTTTAATGTTTTCGTTTCCTTGGTATGCAAGAATCTCCTCCATCTTCTCCTTCACCTTAACTGGCGTCGCAGTAACCTCTCCAGGGTTCTCAATCGTGTTGTACTCGTTAACAAACAATGTCACATCAGGATCTAGCTTATAAGCAAGATTATAGAATCTTGATGAAGCGTTTACACCAAGCATTTTCTCAAAGTAATCCCAATGCAAATTCTCGTTAACCACATCCCACCCGGTTAACTTATCTTTGTATCTCATCATAACCGAATTTATCCGGTTCAGTGTCACATTCATCACATCTTCAGGGTCTTGTATCTTTTTTACCCAACTTGGTTGCATCTTTGGGTCGTCCCACAACACTGTATGACCTCTAACCAAAATCTCATTCTCTTCTGCAAACTTCAGCATTGAATCTGCTGCCGTGTAGTTCTCCTTACCACGCACTTTCTCTGTTGTATACCATTTCATTTCATTGGTGAATGACGTGATTGCGAACCGTGACGCAAACCATTTTCTGTACCCTTCACTTTGTAGGATCCGGAAATTCATTGCACAGCCTAAGAGGAAAAATGGTTTAGTTTGTTTTAGGGATATTACTGCGTCTTTTACCGCGGTGTTATTCTTATAAGTAACTTCGAATCTCACTTTGTTCTTCCTTATCTGCAACCAATACAATTTATCTAAGAGCCCAAAACAGCACAACAGAACTGAAACCATAAATTTTAGAACATTTGGTACCTTTTCAATAAGTTGATCTTGTTTCAGTTTCCATTCTTCTTTGCTAAACTGTTTTAGTGACAGATTGTTTGCAGTGATCTTTGCATCTCTGTCTTGACTCTGCTTTCGAATAAAACATGTGTTAGCACAGAGAATATACGTATGAAAATACATGTATAGTATTGTACCTCGAAGAATATATCTACAGGGCCTGAAACATTTGGTACAATGCCACCTTTAAGCAAAGACCAACATCCTTGCTTTGCCCTAACTTCACCTCCATGAACTAGTCTTCCATTTTCTGACCTGAAAACAACTCCTACTTTCTTGTTGTTTCCTTCTCTCAGCTTCACCCAAGCTGTATTTCCATTATAAATAAGAAACTATGCATGATCAATCTAAACAAACTAACCGGTCCAAACTCAAACCGAACTGAAAGAAACCTATCCGAACTTAAGATCAATGTGGTTTAATTGGTTATAGTTATTTGATGTATCCAGAAAACAAAACTGAAATCAGCGATTGAACAAATCTACAAGATGTGAATTACACAAGAATCACTGGTTTGAAATAGTAACTTTCTATACAAGAAACAATGAAATGATGATGTGTTATATTATAAAAACAAGCAAATTTGTTGCATGTGTGTTACCAGAGAAGCTGTAAATGAATCCTTGCTGAAGCTGAATTCTCTGTGCCATGTCTTTACTAGCTCCATTTCCATCTATCTCCCATTCTTGATCAGAGTAATCTTCAACAGAGCGGTTGAGTAGTAATAATCCTTGTTTCGTACTGCTTCGTGGAGGCTTCATTACACACTGCAAATATACACCATATTGAACCAATGTCAGAAGATTTGAGTTGCATTTGCAAAAATTAAAATCAACCATGAGATATGCCTCTGTTGAGACTTTATAAGTTTTTCTTACCTCTGTTCTGAGAGAGTGGCCAAGGGAGAAAGGATCAATAGCAATCTTCGAATGCACAAGACACAAGAGGAGACAAAGCATGCTGAGGAAGACGCCACTGTTCATATTCTTCATCTTCCTTCCTGTAAATATTTGAATATCCCGACAAAACTAATTTGTATAGAACTTTGGTGTTGTCATATTCTAACGTATTTTTATACTCTTTTTTCCTTTACGAAGCACCTTTCTTTTACATTGATTTTAAGGTTCGTTACAAAGACAATATCAAGGAAAAATTATCAGTCACAACTCATATGATTCCCATTCACTCCATCACAATAATCACTCCATATATTTTCCTTAAAAATTATATGGTCTTCTCATTTATTATTTGAAATATATATTTCGATAAAAGATTATTTGTCACATATAAGTACTTTGATGTTTGATTTAACTATTTAAAAATATAAATAATAATTTATTATGTTTGTTTTAGATTAATAAAACATAAATTAATAATTATTTATAAGAAGTTTATGTCCGCATGTGCGGACAAAACACCTAATAAGTCATTGTATAAATAAAGGTGTGAAACTCTCGCTATATTGATAATACAATTCATCCATTTCTCATAAGTTAATATATATGGGATGCCAAAAAAAAGTTAATACATATGGTATTAGAGCAGATTATTTTTATGAGTTTTGATCCACCGATGAAACTTAACATAAATACGTTTTAGTAGCTTCATTAATTTAAAATATACGCTATTTCTTCTTTAAATTATTATATGTTTTTTCAATTTGTTTGCCCTCATTTGTTACTTTTTATTATTTTTGTTATCAAACCAAAGTACTTCTTGCAAGGATTAATAAATTCAACATGATTTTTGTACCATTCTGCTGCATCTCCAATTCTGGTGTGCACAAGTCTAATTCTTACTGCAAGTCGAAAATTGAAACGCGGTGAAGTCATATATTGACAAGTATATAGTTTATACTTAAGAATCTCTTTGTAAATACTTATTTAGTTCTAGTAACCCTACGTATATTCCTGTATATATATTTTTCATATACTGAATAATAAAATCATTCAACCTAGCGTATATGGTGTCAAATCCCGATCCACACAGCCAACTCGATCTACATCGATATGGCCCAAAGTTCGTCCATTAATCTTTGTTCGAACATTCTGAGATTGACGCTCAAAGAACCATCATCTCGAAGAGTATATTAGACACATAGTTATTTCACATTGGTAGTTAGAAATGATCCTTAGTAATATATAAGATGGATGGATCAATCATCTTATCAATAATTGGTTTTAGGTTGGGTCAATCATCTAAATGAAGAGGTTTTCATGTCGCAACCGTCAGGTTTCACAGGTTCTAATATCATTTTAAGCAAGATGGACTTCCAACCTAAAACCAATTGGTGATAAAAAGATTGACCAATCCATCTTATATATTATTAAGATTTCTTCCAGCTATCGATGTGGGATAACTATGTATCTAATATATATCTCTATCAAGCTATATGCTTCAACACGATTCCGCGTAACCGTCTTGTTCAAGCAAAATACTTCTTCTTTTCTCATATAGCATTTTTGAAAAATGTAAATCTTGCTTCAGCTGTCTTGGCTTCATTAATCCCTTGAGCTTCAGGGGTGTATCAAACTTCAGGGGTGTATCAAAGAAAAAGTATCAATCACAATTTTTATGATTCACTTAATCACAATAATCACTCCATATTTTCCTTAATTATTTATATGATCTTCTCATTTATTGTTCGATTCATCTTATTATATAAAGCTTAGTTTTCAAAGTTACTAATTAACATGATCGCGACACATGGCAATTGAAACTTTAAGATTGTGACATGTGTTAATCTATCATATAATTAAAAATCTTATTATAAATATTATTAATAGTAATTTTCCATTTAAAAAAAATCTAAACAAAAGATAATTGTAAAATATTATTTATAGTAATTTTCCTTCTGATTTTTTACATGTGTTTAAATATATAATGATTAAAATATATGTACTTCTATAATAAAACGAATTTTGAATAATCTAATTGTAAATATCATTTAATATATTTTTCAGAATTTTTCCTTTTTGAGAATCCTAAATACAAAAATTATTTACAATTAAGATTGTAATTTTCCTTCTAATAAAATATTATTTGTAGTAATTTTCCTTCTAAATTTTTACATGTGTTTAAATATATAATGATTAAAATATATGTACTTCTATAGTAAAACGAATTTAGAATAATCTAATTGTAAATATTATTTAATATATTTTTTCAGAATNGACTTATATATATCCATATAATGTATCGGATTGGATATCCATTCTTAAAAGTATTAGTATTTATGATTTTTTTTGTTTCTTATAGATATTTTATGTAAGTATTTAATTTTCTTAGTAGAGTTACGGATATTCAGAATTTCAGTTCAAATCGAAACGGATAATGAATCAAATAAAAATTTACGGTTATTTTGTCCAGCTTTATAAAAATGTTATGTTGTTGTGACTAAGTTAATGTGACTATTATACTTATGTGTGTTTTTCTTATCGACATATAAAATTGGCTATACATGTTGTTATAGATCATGCTATTATGAAATTTAAATCAAAGAGAACGACTATGCAATAGAATGTTGTAGGTCATGCTATTAAGGAATTTAAATCAAAGAGAAAGACCCTACAATAAAACAATGATACTGATAACTCGCTTAAGCAACATGATTGTTGAAATCGAAATCCTAACCGGAAGTTATGTGGAAAAACGGATTTTTATTCCTAGAATAAGTCTCAT
>OVBX01005585.1:0-12920 GCA_900406325.1 Erucastrum elatum
TAGAAGTTATGATTAATTGTACAACCAAAATCTCACAAATATCATGACAGTAGCAATAAGATAACATACAACTATCAATATTTTTCTTCGATTATTGGGTTCTTAATCCACATGGTCATTTGAGAAACCACAAGGAGACATCAATAGTATTGGAAATGAGGGTTTGAATCAGATTTGGAGAACTTATGGATGATACCCTCGTTGCTGTAGCATCAAAGTTTTGTCTCTCGATTAATCACCATTTTTTGGAAAAAAGCTAAAAATTGTAGATTATGTGAAGAAAGATGAAAAGGAAGAAATGAGATGAGAGAATATGAGGTGAGAGAATTAAAAAGATGATAGAAATGAGAAAACCCTAAAAAATAGAGCAATTATAGTTACCAAATTCGTTTTTAGGGTCTGAAAAAAAAATTTTGGAGGAAAAATTCTGAAATTTGGGCGGGAAAAATTTTTCCAGCAATTTTTAGGTAAAAATTTTACCAATTTTGTAGTTTTACAAAAAGCTTCAAAGTTTTACTTTTCTATTTTTTGCATTTTTTGTAGTTTTACTGTACACAAGATTTATATTATAGTTATACCACTTATATTTAGTTTTCTACAATCATTTTCCATCAAATCATGTTGTAATATAATTAATTTTATTGCATATATAAATTTTGTAATGTCACAAGATCAACACTAAGATAAAAAGCATAAAAGAACAAGGTATTTCCTCTATTATATAGTACATAATTATGTGATAAAAATTAACTATAATTATGTAAATTTAAGTCAGAAAATACTAAAAAATAATAGCATAATACTTATAAGCAACCAAACTAATTAAAAATGGTGTATCTTCAAAATTTTATATTTTATCAGTTTTACTAAATTTTATTTAGTTTTTCTATCGTATTGAACAATCATTTTGAATAATAGATACATCTAATCGTGGTGTTTATTTTCTTCTACGTTCCCAAATTTAAATATTTACGAGAACAAGTATGTACTTTTTTAATCAAGACAAATTATAATTCTTAATATTCAGAGCTCACAGTTCAAAATAGTAATTTCAAAACAGTTATGATGTGATGTTCAATCAACAAAATCTTTTACATGCTATCCAAATCAATACATATATTGTCTCTATCTCATAACAACATCTTCCACTGGCTCAGTCACCTTAAGGTGTTGTTATGTTTTTTCAACAGTATCAAAGATTTAGATTTTACTATCAATGAAATATAACTCAAATTTTACCTATTTGTATATGGATTTATGGTCATTTTTCTGCACATCTTGTCCACTAGCATACAAATTATATTCGTCTAGAATTCATTCATGACCATCTCTGGTTTTATAATAGTACTTTTAATAGTCAAAGTGTATGTTTGTGAAAGAACTCGCTGTCTCATGTAAAAATCAAAATGATTAACATCAGGTTAGATGAACTTGCACGATTTAACCATAAATTGTTACCAAGTTATATAGTTTTACCATTATAGTTATATTAAGTTATACAGTTTATTTAGTGCTACTTTACCTGGTTACACAATTTCACTTAGTTGTACAATATGATTTTACCAAGTTATACGGTTATAGTTATACCAAGTTTTACTACATTTTCCAATTTTTTGAATCAAAATAATAATTTGATACAATTTTTTTATTTTTTTGTCATCAAAAGAACAAACTCATAATTATAATTATATCAGTGTTTTTGATTATCCAAATAGATCGAGACTCATTGTTCTTAATCAGTTAATTATGAATATGAAATTAAAATTTTTTCACGTATGAATTAATGGAGAGATGAATGCCAAATTGAATAGAGTTTGAATAAAAATGAATAAAATATGGGGTTTCAGATTTACAGTGGAGAGAGAAAGGAAGAAGATATAGTAAGAGAGAGAATGATTTTGATTGGTTTAGCTACAAAGGTAATTTAGACATTGACCACGTTTTTGAAGAGTATGGAATAAATGAAGAGTACGTCAGATCACATGAGAGTAGGCTAGATCACTTTTTGCCTCATTAAGAGTACATGAGCATTTCACTCGGTATTTATCTTTGTAGGTCTGAAATGACTATCGAGTCTAGACTACCTCTTCAGTATATGTGTGTCTGCTATGCTCGGGTAGTAAGAACTATAAAAGTATAATGTCTCGTACTAATTAAAGATGAGATTTGCTAATACATTATATATTTCATGAAGAAATTATTTTTTGAATCACATCTATACTATTAAAGTATAAGCACATTTAGATATTTTACTAAACTTACCCTTTTTTAAATTAACATTGCATGTTTCATTAAGGGTAATCAAGTAATATTAATAACACATTCAATTGGGCCATTGTTTTTCCAGATCCAGCCCACTGCCACATTAGATATCTTTTGAGTCATTTGGGCCGATTAAGAAATCATATCCAATTCTCACATTTTTTTTCCTTTGGGCCATTGAATCTAATTTCAAATAACTTTTTTTTTTCAATCATTTTTAATATTTTGTGTAGTGAAAAAAAATTAAACATATAATTTTTTTTTCTTTTCTTAATATAGTTTAAGCATTCATAAAAATGATTTTTTCATTGAAAATATAAATTTTTATTAAAAACATATTATTTTTATTAAAAAATTTATCACATAATAAAATTAATTCACAAGAGTTATACAAGCTTAATTCATTAAAAATGAAGTTTAAACTTTTAAACATAAATAGTCATTTACAAAGGAACACAATTATAGTAATTTTTAACAATTCCTATTACAACAAATGGTTTAACCGGTAACCGGGTTCCGATTTCAGTGGTTTTTATTGGGTTTTTAAATTTTGTTTTTTTTCCACAAAACTCAGATTGGATTTATCTTTGATCACTGGATTTACCAGTTCAACCGCGGGTCCAAGTCTGATTTCAAAACACTGATCAAAACTATACAACTATTTATATTGTTTTCATATTTAAAATATCTAATTCAAAATTAAAACCCTAAAATACATATACAATATGACTTTAATCGAACATAAAATGCATATACGAAATGGGTTATATAAATGCATATACAAAACGGGTTATATAAATTTGATTATATAAAGTTTTCACCAATCATAAACCCGCACTTTGAAAACGCGAATCAAAATATGACATTTGATAAATATTTGTCAATTAAAAAAAAAAAGAAAATAAATCCGCGCTTTGTAAGCGCGGGTCAAAATCTAGTCAATACTATTAAAACAGAAGTACATTTTGTACTTAACCCGGACTTTTCCCTAATAATTACAACTGATTGCCACTGATTTTATACACAGTCGTTTTATTTTCTCTCACTTTTTTTTCGGCCATCGGATTTATCTTTTGCGTTTGCGTATTGTGTTGGCTTTTAATAAATCTTATCATATCTCTCAGAGATCAACTCTTTCGTTTGACCCTAATCAAATCGATTGTGCTTTGTTTTCTGGATTAAGATGTTGATCTGATCTGTTATTTAGTTCTTTTGTTTTCTTTATTCTCTTTCTGTTTCATACTTTTCCTTGATTTTGAATCTTCTTTCTGTCATCGATGCTCAATACTTTCTTGGAAGAGTTTATAAATATTTGCTTATTTGATTGGCCTAAGTAAACCTATAACAGAGTCTCTCAGTCAAAATTTTTATCTGGGTTTTTGAATAACTTCTTTGGTTTACTTCAGCTTTTGTTGCTAAATCATTTTGAGCTTTTCATTTTAAATAAGTAATCATTCAATTTCGAAGGTGAGTTGCTTGAAAGGAGGAGCTGGAGAAAGGCGTTCAAAGAGCTGGTGATGTCAGAATTACGACGGCGTTAGTTAATCTATGATCTTCTGGCACCGTTACTGCAACACCCAATTCGTCAACACGTGTTGTAACTTGTAACTAAACCTATCTTTATTTTAATTGGGCTTATATTGGACTTTTAACATTATGTTTGAATGTAATTGTTGTTTGGTTTGATCGGGCCTTAACATCACCTTATATAATGTCTTTGTGGACTTTTTTTCTTTTCTTTTGTCGCCACTTTGTGGACTAATGAATGAAAAAAATAGACGACAAGAATATACTTGAATTTGGTATCGTAATAAAAACCGCTTGCTATAGACAAAAGTTTTTGTGTTAAAAAAGGCAAAATTCAAAACCGAAAATCAGATTATTGGTATGCATTTGAATATAGACCGGACACTCCAGCCCTAATCAGATCTTCCATAAAATAGAAAGTCAATTAAAAAGATGACAGTCAATATCCCATAAATAATTTCATTTAATAGTTTAATTAAAGCCATATATGAACTACAATGATTTATACGCAACTGATTGTAGATATTTTTAAAAAGAATATTACTTTAAACAAGGTTTTTAGTATAAGATCCATGTCCACTATCTATGTAATAGTGCCTAACAAATTTTCGAACAAGGTTTTAAGTATATGTCTACATTCAATATGTAATTATAAATTATAATATACCCATTTTAATAACTAAAATTAGGTTTTGAATGTTGTTTTTGTAACTTTTTTACTTTTATGTCTCTGTCTAATTATTTGTTTTATAAAAATAACCAATAACCAAATCAAAATTTATATTCAATTTTAAATCAAAATATTTTTATTTCAATTTAATAAAACACAAGTATAAAACTATAATATTTGCACTTTAATGTTTACTTTACCAAATAAAATGAATAAAAACAATAAAAGAAAAGCACAACCTCATAGTTATAAATGGAAACTACACACATCGAACAAGACACACTAATGTCAAAATTTAATAGTGTTAGAATCTATACTATAATAAGAATATCTAAACTATTATGTTTATGATATTGTTAAAAGTTAAAAACATATAATTACGAAGAATAAACTCACACAGACGTGCGGATCAAAGGCTAGTTTTATCTTTATAATTACATCCAAGAAAAATGTGTCACATTTAACTTAGCACTTTTTTCTTATTATTTATCCATTTTACCCTTCAAATAATCTCTCATTCTCTTTATCCCTCCCTCTTAAGTAAATGATTTTCGTCCTGTAATAGGTGGTCAAAAAATTGTGTTTATCAAAACTGAAAAATACATGCTCAATGTCAAATCAGTTTCCCAACCACTCATAAATCACAAATCCGAATCCCGCCTAAATCACAAACTCTAACTCAAACATCACTTTCTCTCATTCCTCTTCAAGCTGATGAAGATCACTAACCCTAATTCCGCTGAAATCATATTCTCTCTTAGTCCTCTAAATAGAATCAAAAATATCAACCCAGATCCAAATACTGTTCTTCATACCTGAACAGATTCTGGCTAACAACATTTACTGACCTGCATGGTTAGTTTCTTGTTCTATTTGGAATGTTTATATTTAAAATCTATTTATCTTTATTAAGCTTCGAAGAATAACAAAATTGCATCGAAGATGTACAACAAAATGAGAAAAATATTTGTGTCCACAACTTTAATATCAGAAAGTCATCGTCCATCCAAAGATATGATTTCTATAACTCTTCCAGTCACAACTCTCTCATACAACTTGTTTACGCTCTTTTCATAATCATTTGTAATTTGTATATATTTTTAGTGTTTATTTGTTTTGAATTCTATATTTGTCCATCTAACATACTATTGTATAATTTTACAAAGAAAATTATATTAAATTTTCAAATAATACAAAACATAACAAAAGACTCTTAAGAACCATCCATATTCACAATCTATCTATAACTCTTCCAACCACGATTTATCAATCCAAATATAATCTATATTTAGTTTTTGAATATCATGTTTATCCACAATATGTTATCCACGTTAACATGTTAATAAGATTAAAATAAAAATATACTATAGATTTCATGTAATATACATATATATTCATACATTAAACTGTAAAATAGTGACCAACAAGATTAATGGTAAGCAAAATAAAATCTGTTTCTTAATTAAATATTACTACATCCGTTCCGGAAAGTAGGATTTTCTAAAGTTTTCACCTTTGTTAAGAAAGTAATAGATGTTTAAAGTTTACTTCAATATTTATTTTTCTTTACACTTTCCAATAACTATCTACCAATAAAATTTAATCAATTCAAATATTTAAAATTAGTGCATCTCAAAAAAATACAAAAGTACCTTAAAATATAGAAAATCTTTTTTTTGTGGAACAAAAATAAAATCTAGAAAATCTTCCTTTCGGGAACGGAGGTAGTAATAAAGAAAATATCCTCGTAATGTTACATAAAAAAGATGAAGTGAACTTAGAGTAAGCAAGAGAGAAAATGCATTAAATGCAAACCGTTGGATTTGCTTTTAGTTTCTCATCCTATAGCCTATAGTAAAAGCTCAAGCTTCTATAAATCTTACACAATAAATTCCCTAACTAAACTTAAATAACCCAAATCACAAACACTAACTCTAGACTAAGCTCATTACATAAGCTGCTTGCCAAAGGGAAAATTGGTTCACAAACCACATCGGTTTCAACAAATGTGCTCCTCCTCTTTATTGTGATTTATGGTGCAAACAAAGTAACAAAAGTGACTATATGGTAATGTACTCTCTTTTTCTGAACAACAGATGCGTGACTTGATTGTTCAAAATATTGACGAACAAAATCAAGAAAAATATAGAAAAACACTGATGGATGTCCTATTTTTCTAAATCTCCTGATCACGATCAAGTTTAAAAATTATCCAGAAATAGCAAATCGACAAAACTTCTAAGTTCTAAAGAAGATATAACAAAATTACTAAAAATAAATATTTAACCAAAACACGAGATATCATAAACGTTTTTGGGGGAGAAAAAGATTTTTATATGTGTTGTCATTTTTCTTCTATCTCGGAGAAGGAATCTCAGGAGATGGGAAGAAAACCATGGTGTTTGTTAATGAACAACAATATAAAACACATCCAAACTTTGACACGGTACGAAATTAAAGAAGAAGAAGCTGCGTTGATCTACCCAAAAGATCCTCCATGGTTCAAGGCTTGGATGGTTCCAGTGATGATGCTTTTTGTTTTCTTTATTGTTGCTGTAGTAGGCATTTGTCGACATTGTCAAAATTTTCGCCGTGGTGAAAATTCTCCCAGCATCCATCCTATCTCACAGACCACATAATTTGTTCAGATTTTTTCTTCTTATCAAATGCAAATTGTTTTGTGCTGCAATGTGAATTCTACAGTTTCGCCAATAATTTTTTGATCAGTTTGGGCTAATGGAATGATAAAAAGCATATGACTAAAAGGTAAACAATGCAGAAATAAAATAATATCCATGTGAGCGAACACAGACAAGATAATTTTTCAATCTCATTTGCAATTTGCAGTAGTAAGACAAGTGGTAATAAAAAAGGATCTAGTCATAATCCATGTCCCAAATGCATGCAACAAACAAATGTTATTAAATTAAAAATATGGGAATCATTTAGCTTTCAATTTTAAAAAAAAATTATTGGACTATTTACTTAGAAACTGAAGAATTCGCAAAGAATATTTACATGAATTTGAACTAAATGATTCAAATTATTGCTTCAAAATTTAATATGGATTTCTCAATAAATCTTTTTATGTACATATAATTATTTTAATAAATATAGTTAGATTTTAAAATCACTATTTGAATAACTACAAAATTGTAACCCATATATATATATTTTTTAATGAAACTCATATTTAATATTACATCATTCCAAAAAAAAAAATCATTGATTAGAGTATGGTTGATGAATTTCAAAACCAATCCAATAAGATATTCTTGAAATGAGAGTTTAAAATGTGTACTCCCGTCAGAATCAGTCTCGACTTCAAGCTACTCAAGCATGTTCTTTGGACCAAGGTTAATTTAACCATTCAAGGGGCAGAGGCAAATAATTTGTATAAAAATGTCTATTATCCTTATTGGTAATTTTCTTTACATGCATGTTCAAGGGTTCAACATTTGCTAAGATTTTGTTTTTTCCAAAAGTTCATTCACCACCGTTGACACTGGTTAGAAAATGAAAGAAGAAATTTTGGTCAGCTGCGATATGAGAAGTAAAGACTTTAATTCAATATTAAAAAACAAAATTCAAAAAAAAAATGAAAACTTTCATTAAATAGAAAATTTTCAAAATATAAACTTTTCATAATATTAAAAATTTTCTAAAACATAAACTTAAAAATATAAAGTTCCAAAGTATAACTTTTCTAAAATTAAATTAGATTTTCCTAATTAGAAGAACTAGGTTTAGGATTTTCAAATTTAGACAATTAAGCCAAAAAAAATCTAAACGGCTACAAAATTCTAATCGTACAAAATTCTAATCTTCCTAATTGTTGTTAATTAGGAAGATGATCAGGAAACCTGACAGAGAGATCATTCCGATGATACCTAAATTACATAATAGGTCCTTCTGGATCGATGGGAGATAGCTGATGAAGTTTACTGTTTGTTTATCCGATCAGTAGAGATCAGTCTCGGAGAAACAACCCTAGTCCTTAGATCATAATTTCAAATGATGATTAGCTTTCAGTTATAACTAGATCAATGTGTGTAGAACATACCCTGAAAATTTTTATCCAAATATCATTGTTTTAAGAATATGTTTTCATGGTTGCCCCAAAAATGTGCATCTATGCCTTATTCCCCTTTTCGGTATGTGTTATAGCTCCTCCTTCATGGTGGCTATTGGTTGCGGCTCCGGTGACTGTCGGCAGGGCTTTGTCACTTAAACTTTTCTGCCGAAATCAATCACAAAAGCCCTCTTTAAATACAGAATATCCAGGGGTTTCGGCAAAAGTTTCACTACAAAAAGCATGTCTTAACAAAGAATATTTATGAGGAATATGGGTCGTTTAAATTGACTAGGAGGTGACAGTGATATTACGTGGAAAAGAAAATTGTCTTAAACTTGAAGTAAATTTATTAGGAAAATATTTCCTCGTAAAATAATTGTAAATTTATATACCATGAATCTGTGATGCAAGAGAAAATTCATCATAAAACGGTTGTAAAATAACAACGTTTCATGAGAGAAGTTTTATAATTTAGCTTCATTCCATACCCGCATTTCAAATTTCAAAATAAATTGTTTATTTGTTTCCTTACAACAAGATTCATGCATGAATGCAGTCGAGGCACCTAAGCAACAAACCAATGTCATCTTTCTTTTTGATCTGAATTACCGTGATTCCGTGAAGATGAAAATCCTCCCGACCATATGTTGGATGATGCAAATGAAGACGAGTTTGATGAAAGTGGTGACAAGTTCATATATTTCTTCCCAGAGAGTGATTAAGGCAATTTTGGTACAAACAAGAATTATTTGGAAAACATTCATTCAAAAGATTTTTACGTGAATGCTATAAGTTAAACAAATTGTTACAAAACAAATTACATAGAAACTTAATTTTGTTAACTAAGGATGAATCGTAAAAACATCCTTCAACTATTTTTTTTTCAAAATAAACATTCAACTTTAATTTCGTTAAACTTTTTTACCTTCCATCTAAAATACCTTGACTAAGGGTAAGAGAGACCAACAAAATTAAAGTTGAGGGTTTATTTTGCGATATTTTTAACTGAGGATTTTGTGTGTTTACGATTTATCTGTAGTTGAAGGGTTGAATTACTAAAACCTCTTACTTAATATAACCGTTGCAAATCCTAAATAATTAATTCTGAACACTGCTTATAACTTAATATTACTTAATATAACTTTGTAATATTAAATTATTTGATATTTGGCAATAGTGATATAAGAAAGTTTATGTCTTATATGCTATTTTCTAATATTAAATAATTTAAAAATTCTAAGTTATATTAAGTCTTAAGTAGTATCAACGATAATTAATTTCTGAATTCAATTTTCCTTAGGACTATTCATCTTTTCCTATTTTCACGAGTTCCTACCTTCAGATCACTTTTTTCAATCCCCAAAAAATAATGCAAGGTTATGCTCTTCTCGTTGATATTTGAACCAATAAGTTGTACTCTTATCCTATTGATCAATAAAATAATATCTCAAATTTATTATTCTTGATTTATTTTATTACTTCATGTTTATGTAATATTACTTCATGTTTCCTTAATATCACGAATAATCTTGAATTATTTTATCTTACCAATTAGCAAAGACTTATAATATCATTGGGAAACCTTTTTAATCATTTTAAGAGTTTACAATATTTATAAAATTTTATAAATCGGTTATAAGTGATAAATTAATATATAAAAATTAGTTTTGAAGGCCTATAAAGCAATTTTCAAACAATAGTAACTACCCCCGCCCCCAACTAAAGATGAATCGTAAAAATACTTTCAAATAAAAATTTTACAAAATGAACACTCATTTTAATTTTGTTAATCTTTGTTACCCTCCATCTAAAATATTGTGACAGAGGGTAACAAGGTAACAAGCGTTAACATAATTAAAGTTGAGGGTTTATTCTTTAAGATTTTAGTTAAGGGGATTAATTACTAAAAATCCTAAAATTAAATTTAAGATGTTTTATGGAACTTATTTACAAAGTAGATTTAGTAAAGTCAAATGAAACACAATGATTTATAAAACTACCTTCAGGAAACTAAAAGAAATCAAACAAAACCATCAATCAAACATTTACGTTGTCATCGCCCATTCCATAGAGTCGTTGCTCACTTTTCCTCGAGCAAGAGTCATCGGCCACTTTCCTCACATATAGAGTTGTCTCCCATAGAAGTATCACTTCAGTTAATTTTCTTACTCTAGATCAATTAAATACTCAAATAACCCAAGAATTATAACAGTTAGTTATTTTTAGGTATTGTTGTGTCTTTGATATTTTTGTAACTTGTTTAGTTTTCTCAAATTTATAGGTATATTTCGGGTTTGATGCATATTTAAGATTTTGGATATTCTTAAAATTTCAAGGGTTTTAGGTATATTTCTTATTTTAGATATTGTTTTTTTTTCGGATAATTCTAGATATTCTTTGACATGTGACAGTATCTTTGCTGGAACTAGTTTTGTGGCATCTGGCTCAGCGGAACGTACACACAACTGTCATCTTACTGAGCATGGTTAACCAAACCACATTTCAGTCAGTGTTAATTTCTATTAAATTTGATATTTTAAAGAGTATATCTGAAAATAGTTAAAGTTAAATCGACACGGTATCAAAGATTCAAAATGTAAGTTCTTTCAGATAAAAAAAAAAAAAACAAAACCAATCCCCTTGAGGTTGAATATATAGTTCTATTTTGATCTAAAACACACAAGACCAACAAAATATACATCTAACAAATATAGTTTTGATTCTTAGATTTTTGAGAGATAAAGATGAAAACCATGAAAATAATTACCTATGCAAATAGTTTAAAAAAAATAAAATAAAATACATGAGACAAAAACATGAAGAAAATGATTTAAAGTTTAGTGTCTTTAAGTTCAAGATGGTTACTGAGAGGTTAGAGAGTTAGGGACTGAAGACTAAGAATTTGGTTCAACAGATCCAAAGAAAAAATATGTCAACTTTTTTGATATAAAGAAATAATAATTTAAATAGATTTAAAAATTATGGTACACTATATTTCAAGAGGTATCACAAGTTGACCTCAAATGATGTGTTCTAGACCATAAAATTGTAAGTAGAGTTTACGTGAAAAAATTCTAAGCATTGAAACTTAATGAAGTTTTCTAGACAATTTTTTTAAGTTTACATCACATGAGATTTGTAGACCTCTAAACTAATATAAATAAACATAATTTCGAGTTAACAACCAAAATTATTTTTTAGTTGTACTAAATTTTACTTTAAATACTTCAAAATTATTCATATTGAATTGATCTATATCAATTGTTAATCAAATTAAGTTTTGAAATTTATAGAATGTATAGAATGTAATTATAAGAATAAATTATAGAATAGTGTTGATTTAAGTCAACGAAAACACTTTTTATTAGTTTAGACTTTTCAATGTTAAAATCATGAAAAAATATATTCTTGTTTTCAATTTCACTATTTAATAAAGGTACAACTTTTCATTTAAAAATTATTTCATGCAAATATCTTTAATATTTAAGAGATTTACCATTTTTTACCATTAAAAAAAGGCAAAATGAGTTATTTGCATATACATAAAAATCCCTTGTTCGAAAACTCGGGCATCTAGCCGAGCAGTCGCACGCCTAGGCGCTCCTCGGGTGTTGACCGCCCCGAATTGGTTCAGATCGGGTTAACTAATCGGTAACCGGATTAATCACAACAAAATCTGACTTTAATTACAATAGAATGGGCTTTAAGACAAGCCAAATTGTCTGATTTAAAGAAAGACTTCGCCAATGTATATATAGGAGACTGTATGACCCCTCTTAGTGTTATTTAGTCGATGTGGGACAAAAGCAAGTAGGTTTATAATTTTTTTTTCTAACTTGCACTAAAGAAAAATAACTGCAACATCAGCACATCGAACCTGACACCCGGGACAACAAAATAAATGTTATCAACCATCAGAGTATGTCGTATCCTTCTCATATTCTCACTTGTATTAGTATATATTATATATTTATAATTAAAAATAGAAAAATTAGGCTCTGCGTATACCCCGCTTAATCCCCGATATTTTGATAACTCGCTAGGCTCGGGATCGCCGCCCGACTAGTGCCTAGCGTAGTCTCAAACGTTGATAAAAATCAACTGAGTATGTTACTATGTTAGGTGAAATGTCTACCCAAAAAAGAAAAGAGAAAAAACATCACATCATCACAGAATACCTATTGTTGATTAATCTTTTGAAAACTGCCTTTTAATAAACCCAGAAGCAGCCGCCACCTATTCACAACAAACACAGAGTAAATGCACACTTTATTTGGACATCAGTAGGCCTGGGCGTTCGGGTACCCATTCGGGTTCGGGTCGGATTTTTCGGATTTCGGTTCTATTTTGTAACACCTTCGAGGTCCCATTCTAGTAAATTTACAA
>OVBX01005586.1:0-12919 GCA_900406325.1 Erucastrum elatum
CTTTCAGATTCCACACGTTCTTATACCAGAGGCAGTGCTCACTTGGTCTTGTTTCTTCTGTTTCTTCTGTCATAAGCCTAAGCTTATTTGTCAAAAGTTAAGGGTAATAAGACATGCACTCGCGAAACAAAGTGAAATGGTTGGGTCCACTTTTATAACTTTTTCCATTGTGGCAACCGCTTTCACATTAGAATGGTATTTCAGTTTATTTTCGGTTTTTGGTTCAATTCGGCTTTAGTTGATTTTAGTAAAACTATTAATTGAACTTTATTTATTGAACTCAGGACATAACTTTGATTAAGTCAACTTTTCTTACCTTTGATTAAGTCAATTTTTTTTATTCAGTTTATTTGATTCAGTTTTGAAGTAGTTCGGTACTGTTAGCTTTCTGTTTGATTGCATGTCCAGTAACCAGTAAATATAAATTATGAGGTATATTGCAAAATGTGAATATGATTTTTTTTTATCAAATTTGAGGTGATCTGTGTAATCAGGACAGAACAAAACAATTGATAAAATATTTTTATTTATGTGAACAGAACTATTGATAAAATATTTTTATTTATGTGAATACGATTATCATGAATCACATATTTGACGTTTATATATGTATATTTATACACTATCTTAACAGATAGGAATAACACGAAGAAGAAGATAAGAATAACACGAGACTGAAAAGTATCTTCCTAAGTGTTGCTAATTTGCTGGATGGCACATTTCATTGGCATTGCCAAAGCTATAATAATGAGCATTTCACATGATCTTATATTGCTAATATAGAAAATTTATTTTGTAAAACGTTCTGGATAATGGAAATGTATCGATATTCTTCAAATGACAGTTCAAAGTTTATTGATGTTATAGATACTACAAAAATCACTACTTACATGACAATTTATTTTACTCCTCTTTACCTTAGTTTTATTGTCAAAAAGTTTACTTAACTGTTATTAGTGGGTAAATATATATATATATATATATATATATATATATATATATATATATATATATAATATCTATGGTGTGGGCGCGCGCAATNATTTAACTATGAAGAGCTGATTAGCCAGTCGAAGACAAGGGTATAGAGGATAAATTTCCTGCCTTCTGTTAGTATATCAATACATGATCTTTGATGTCAAAAATAAAATAAAATGAAGGCATGATCTTTAAAAAAGATCAACAGAGAAATTAGAATTGTTCTTTAAAATAATCAGAGAAATTAGAATAGCAACACAAAGCACGTTAAAATTTTGACTCCGTGACTAGAATAACCGCAGTTCAAATGATCAGCGACTTAATTAAACAAAAGAACTAGTAGATATCCGGAAGCTAATATAAACCCATTACGCACCTACGCGGCATATATATTAGTAAATCTAATTAGGGTTGTTCAACGTTTATGCTAAACAAGTATAACCGTAATTCATCCATAAACTACTTATATAAAACGAGGTATCATGCTGTTGCAAACAAGATGGTCATATTCAAGCATATCAATATATATGTGTATTTATGTTTATGCAACATTCATATAAACTCTTTTTCAAAAAAAAAAAACATTCATATAAACTGCATTGTAAAATTAACAGTGGAGCCACTAATAAACACAAGTTGTCAGGAACTGATTTTAAGATGCTAAAGTTAGTGTAGACGTACAAGTGAGTCAGATATCCATAACAATTTCATAATATGCAGAGGGAAAATCGCATTTTAAACTCTGAGAGTGTCACTTTCTATCACTTTAAATACTGAAGTTTTTTTACTAACACTTTAAACTTTCATAATAATTTTTTTAGCATAACAAACCTCCAAAGATGTTTTTCTGTTCATATGTGACCGATACTGTTCATATGTTACCGGTTCTGTTTATTTTACAGGTAAAAAAATGATAAAAATAATATAAAATTAATAAAAACACATAAAAAATCAAATAAAATTGCAAAAAAATTCAAAAATTCCAAAAAAATCTAAAAGTTCAAAAATATAAAAAATTAAAATTTTAAATTTGAAAACAAAATAAAATATTTAAAAAAATCAAAAGATTCAAAAATAAGATCTAAAATTAAAATATCAAATTTTAAAAATATTTTTTTAAAACAAATAAAATTCTAAAAATTCATATATAAGAGCTAAATTTAAAAATTCAAACTTACTAAATATTTAACCAAAAAAATTAATAAAAAATAATAAAAATACATAAAAATCTAAAATTTAAGTTTCATATTTGAAGCAATGGAGCTTCATTGGAATAAGCCGGAAGCAAAAAGGTTTTAATGCTGAGAAAGATTGGTTAAATATTTAGTTTTTAAGTTTGAATTTTTAATTTTAGCTCTTATATATGAATTTTTAGAATTTTAAAGTTTTTAAAAAAATATATTTTTAAAATTTGATATTTNAAAAAAATATATTTTTAAAATTTGATATTTTAATTTTAGATCTTACTTTTGAATTTTTATATTTTTTATATTTTTTTATTTTCGAATTTGAATTTTTTTATATTTTTGAAATTTTAGATTTTTTGGATATTTTTGAATTTTTTACAATTATATTCGATTTTTTATGTATTTTTATTAATTAGTATTATTTTTATAATTTTTTGTACCTGTAAAATGAACAGTACCGATCACATATGAACATGAAAACATCATTGGAGGTTTGTTATGCTAAAAATGTCGCTTTGAGGGTTTAAATTGCTAGTAAAAAAACTTCAGTATTTAAAGTGCTAAGAAGTGACACTCTGAAGGTTTAAAATGCGATTATCCCGATATGTAGATATTAGGTATCATTCATTAATATTTAGTAAAATTAGTTATCTGATTATATATGTCATTTTGCAATATGGGAGACAACCAAACATACACAGACAACTACCACTACTTGGTGATAATTGAATCTGAAATTAGTAGACAACTACCACTACTTAGTGATAATTGAATCTGAAATTAGTAGTGTTCGTATGTTCGATATTCACGAATATATATATATATATATATACTGGTCATGCTAGTATATACACTGGTTGTGCTAGTGTGATACATTGATAAAACTCGGAAAAACGACGTATTTCCATACCAGAATTATCATATCGTAACAAATATATACAAATTTTCAATCTCGTTCTAATTATAACCAATTAAGTATAATATTTTATTTTCGTACATTTTAAAATTTTGAAACTCGTTTCCATACAGACCAAAATTTGGCTTGATTTTCGATAGTAACTGATGGTAAACCAGTTCATATCGGTTAACATTGGTACGATACGACTCAAACAAAAATCCGAACAAAGATAGATTTAAACCCGACCTGAAACCCTTTTAAAATCCCTAAAATCAATTTTATCTCTTAAAATCTTAAAATAAAAAAATTCAGAAAAAAGATTTGCTTTGTAATCAGTCTCATTGTAGCTCCAAGTAAGGTTCCAAATCTTTGGCTTCATCTCAGGTTTCTTCCCATGGTGCCATTTGAAGTTACCAAAGATGTATCTAACACATTTCTTATGCTCAATTCGTGGTAGTGTTTTCTTGACAGCTGCAATCAATCTTTTTTGACAATCTCAAACCATAACATAACCCTCTTCTTCGTCTAGTCCTAGATCAACCTTTATATCTTCTCTGATTTTTTTGATTTTAGGATTTTAAGGGATGAAATTGATTTTGAGGATTTTAAAAGGGTTTCGAGTCAGGTTAAAATTTTTTCTTAGTTGTACCTTTGTTTGGATCTGATCGTACCAATATCAACTGATATGAACCGGTTTACTATCGGTTATCGTCAAAAAACAAGCTAAAATTTAGTCTATGTGGAAATGAGTTTCAAACTTTTAAAGTATGTGAAAATAGGTTGTTATACTTAATTGGTGTGTAACTATGACAAGTTAAAAAAGTTATGTACATTTGTTACTATAGTTCTGTTGTGGAAATACGTGATTTTACCATAAAACTCACAACTAATGTAAAACATGATTAAAGTATATCGGTCATATCAGCCCATTTATAATTGGAAAGTGTTATTATTTGGTGGTCGATACAAACTTCTTAATTAAGACTTTAACTCACCGATAATCCACCGAATACGTTGGTGCAGCATATATAGCAGTTAGCATCTCCAGCACCATGCCCTCAATTTATAAATGGAGAACTTGAGTATTTTCTAAACCGGTAAAGAACAATTAAAATGAACTAGCAATCATTGGAAAAAAATATGAAACTGTAATAAATAAAATGCCTTTTTATGGGAAATTATTTCACCACGATAATGAGATATGGTTAATGGTGATATATAATTTGTATAGTAAATTTTGTTGGGTCATTTTATACCTTTAGTACATATTATGGTTTCACCATATTGTTATTTATCCACACAAGATTTTATGTAAAAAGAAATAGTTGTAACACAAAGCAACATAGAATAATCATAAAATATTAAAAACTTAGAATAATCATATACAATATCTACACATGATGAAATTGATAGGTTAGGTTCGAGGCCCAACAAGCGAACTTTTAAAACATTCTTCCTATGTGCAGCAAACGCGGTTGAGTCTCATCTCAGGCTATGTGCAATGGGCATGTTGAATTAAAAAATTCAACAGTTGAATGCTCACAATGAGCTTGTTGAAATACATAAATTGGTTACGTGGATTCAACTCTGTTGAAAACTTTCAACTAGTTGAAAGTTAAAATTGTGGACCCATAAATAACACATGTCAACAATTGAAGCAATGTATAAATAACAAACTTATTTATAATTTGAACTCATTTTTTTCTATATTAAAAGGTTTTTATAAAAAATAAAAATTATACCAAAATAAATGATTTTTTATGATCTGTAAATAGAGACTTGGTTTATGAAATTTGGATAAAAAATATATTTCTATTATAATTTTTATCATTCCATCTTTAGATTCTTATTTATTCCCTTAATAATATGAATCTTTTAAAGAAAATATTTAATGACTATCCATATTTTTTTGTTATTTTCAAAAATGGAAAGAAAATAAAATTTTAATTTAGAATGGTTTTCTTTTTGTGACTAAAGAATATGAATATAAAAAGTGAAAATTGATTGAGTGTTTAATTTTATGTGAGGAAATCTTAACAATTCAACACTCAATCAGCTAATTGAAAACTTTTATTATTATAAAAAATGAAATAGGGTGTTTAATTTTATTACATAAAACCATTGTAGAATATAAAAAATGATTGAGTGTTGAATTGTTATGTGGAAGAGAGAGGTGATGATGTGGAGGTTAAAAAGTAGAAAATAGGGTGTTGAATTTGTTAGACCAATGTACATAGTCTCATGACATGCCTATAAATACGGACACATTCTTAAGCAAACTCATCTCACAACAAAACATTAAGAAGAGAGAGTAAAATATGGCTAATCGCAACAATATTTTAGTTTTATGTTTCTTAATAGGTTTAGGATTATGCTCTGCCAGAAGATCACTTCTCACCTACTCTAAATCCGAGGCTGAAGTCGCTGCCTATGGCGAGAAAAGTAGTTTGAGTGTTGGTGTTGGCGTTGGTGCTGATGTTGATGTTGGTGTTGGTGTTGGTCTTGGTGGTGGTGGAGGCGGAGGAGAAGGAGGTGGTGCTGGTTACGCTGGAGCTGGTGGACATGGTGGAGGTGGTGGACATGGTGGTGGTGCTGGAGGAGGTGGCGGTGGTGGTCCTGGAGGAGGATCTGGTTATGGAGGTGGAAGCGGTGAAGGTGGTGGAGCTGGATACGGAGGTGGAGAAGCTGGTGGACATGGTGGAGGTGGAGGAAGCGGAGGAGGCGGTGGTGGAGGAGCTGGCGGTGCACATGGAGGTGGATACGGTGGTGGAGAAGGCAGTGGTGCTGGAGGAGGATATGGAGGTGGAGGTGCAGGTGCAGGTGGACATGGAGGTGGTGGAGGTGGTGGACAAGGAGGCGGTGGAGGAGGAGGCTCTGGCGCCGGTGGAGCTCACGGTGGTGGTTACGGTGCCGGAGGTGGAGCTGGAGAGGGATACGGTGGTGGCAGTGGAGCTGGAGGACATGGTGGTGGAGGAGGAGGAGGTGGTGGTTCAGGAGGTGGGGGAGGTAATGCTGCAGCTGGATCTGGACATGGTGGCGGTGCTGGTAGCGGAGAAGGCGGTGGTGGCTATTGACCATGCATGATATCATATCTATGTGGAGCCTAAGGGCCACTGAGTGAAGTGTCATATAATAGTATAATACTCGTATAAGAGATTATACATATATGGTAACAAATACACTAATCATTTGTAAAATAAGCCAGAAAAAGGGCTATTGTTGAAGTTTTTAATTGTATCAATGTTGTATACTACTTCGTGTATATCAAATTTTTATATATGGAGATGAAGATAATATCTTCAAAATATCATATTTGTTCCTATTTTCATTTTATCAATACATATTTGAAGATGTCACATAATAGACGCGCATGGCGATATTATTATCTAAGTGTTATCCTGCGAAGAAACTATTTGTCAATCATAGAGCCGTGATCGTAAGTAAAAAGAAATCAAATTAGCAGTAACAAAGCAGCATGTAAATTTAATTATTTTTAATATGTAGGAACAAGGTCAGATTCATTATAGACTTATAGTATAGTTAATTATCAGTTTAGACATGTCATTTTGCAATATGTGAGACATGCCAAACATTCACAAGTGAAATACCACTACTTAGTGCTAAGTAAATCTGACATTAGTAGTGTTTCGTATATTCGATTCACGCATATATATTGATACGAGATACATTGTTAAAACCCTCAATTAATGTAAAAACAATATTAGCCTGCCAATTTATAAACGGAAAGTGTTATTATATAGTGGTCGATATAGCTTTCCGAACATCCTATGACCCTTATTGGCAAAGCAGATGGAAAAGCAGTAGCATTATGCTATAAAAATAGTATGATGCATAAGCTGTATGCTTTTGTTAAACTGATTAAAAGATTGATTGGTAGAACAATATGAACATGCTACAGTAAAACCTCTATAAATTAATAAAATTGAGACTTTAAAATTTTATTAATTTATAGAGATATTAATTTACAAAAGTTTCCTTATTTAGATTTTTTCTATTTTTATTTATATGAAAAAATAAAATATTTGATTTTACCGTATGTACATTATTTAAATTTTAGAAAATTGACTTCCATATTGTTTTATTATCTAATTTTATATATAGCTTTATGTATCATAGAATTATTAAGTGGTTTTCGGTATAATTTTACTAAATATTATCAAAATATATTGAAATGTTAAGAAAAATAAAGAATTTCCATTGTGAATATAAAATCAACAATATAATATTTAACTTGTACTTATATAAAAATTATATATAGATAGATTATTAATTTATGATTTTAAGGGGACTATATATTTACATAGAAATTTTAAAAATTTATTATCTTATTATTTTATCGATTTGTGTTATATTTAACACCGGTCCAACTTGGAACCGGTAAAATTTATTAATTTATAGAGATTATTAAATCATAGATTATTAATTTATAGAGGTTCTACTGTATTAAAATTTATTACTAAAACTAGTATATAATATATTTATTTATAATGAATATATTTGTAATATATATATATATTATTTTATATATTAATATATATAATTAGTTATTTTATTTACTAGTTTTAAAATTATGTTTACAATTAAAATGTTATTTTAAAAATAAATTTAAAATTAAAATATCTATTTTTTAAAATAATATTTTGCATTTGTAATAAAATTTAATTTATATAATTTATTTAATTAAATTATATTTTAAAATATTTCGAAAAAATTAAAAAATATAAAAAGTTTTATTTAATTTATTTAATTTATTTAAAATATAAGTTATATATAATATAATTAAGATAATTAATTTATTAAATATATATAATTATATTATTAAATTTATTTAATTAATTTATCTAATTTATATAATTAATTTTAATTATAATTTATATATTAATTTAATTAAATATAATTAAATTATATTTTAAATGTCAACTTTTTAAAAAAAAATATATTTAAATTGTAAATTTATTGTAGAAATCAAAATTTTATTTTTGGTTATAAAAATGAATTTATGATATTATTAAATAAAATAAATGAACTAATTTTATATATTTCTTAAATTTATAAGTTATAAATGCAAATGATCTTCCAAAAGTTTCATATGAGAGCATTTGTTAGAGAGCATTTAGAGAGCATTAGCATTTAGTAAATGCTATTCTAAATGTTTTTGTAACAAATGTTGATTGGATAATATAGAACATAATGGTAATGTTAATGCTCTACCAATCAAGGTGTTAGAATGATCATGTTGAATAATGGTCCAAAATATTGAAGCCTAATAAAAATCATGTTTAAAAATCATGTTTAACTGGTCCAAGATAACTGATAATGGTCCAAAATATCTGAAATCTCGTTTCCGGCCGACGGTTCCGGCTCTCCAAGCCTCCGTCGGTCGGGTTTAGTTTGTTTAGATGTTTCCTTCTTGTTTTAGTTTGTATGCACCTTAGTAAAGTTTGAAGATTATCCGATTGTAGATCTAGATCTAGAATTGAAGATCTGGGTTTTGGTGGTGAGCTTTGCCGGTGATGTCATCTGCGATGGCGGGTTATACGGCTCTGTTCGTGTTACCTCTGTTCTGGTTCTGTCTCACCCCTGTAAATCCGATCGATCTGCTTGTGATTTTGTCTGCTTTTTGTGGCGGATCTACCAGTTGAGGAAAGTTGTGCTTATCCTTGTCTCTCCTGCAACGGGTCAATCTGGAGAGGTGTTCGCTGTCCTGATCTGGATTTGTCTTCTCCGGCTCGTCTACAAGGATTTGGAGCTATGGCTCATGGCACCTAGCGTTGAGGTTTGATGGTTAAAAAGCTGGGTCTTCATCATCCTCCGGGGTTTGTGTTCTGCAGTTTCTCTTGGCTCGTCTAGTGAAAGGCGGAGCAATGTGTTGAGAAGTAGTTCTTCCCCTAATAAGGTTCGCTCTTTGGTGTGCGCTTATTTCTTCGGTCCTCTTCTGGTGTTTCCGGTTACTTTGGGTGTCTTGTTGATTTGATCTAGTGTCTTTGATTGGGTTATCCTTTAACTTTTGTTAATTATGGTTTGTTTAAGCTTCTGGAGAATTTGTTCAATTCTACCAGCTTTTGTTTCCAGAGTACGATCATGTGTACTGCTGGCTTTAGTCTCTAGGAGTTTGATAACTCGCTAGCTTTGGTTTGAAATCATGTAAGGTTATGGTTTTTCATCAATGGAATGTTTCAGAGGAAAAAAAAAACTGAGCAAATTCGTGAACACTATAAAGATCATAAAACCCACACTAGATAGGTATTTGGTAATGACTGTATGTAAACTTTATTGAAAAAGAAATTATGTTGACAAATATGATATCCACAAAACACAACAATGTAATTATATTCAAGTTGACAAAGTAAACTTTTTATATATATATCAAAGTTGAAATATATACTAAAAAGTTACAAAAGTTGAACAAATTCAAAAAGGGATTAACCAAAGTCGATGAACAAGAAGTGAAGTAAAAAAGGAACTAACTAAAGTCGATAAACAAGAAGCAAAGTCGAGGTCAATGTTAGAGATCAAGGCTGCTATGCTCGAATGTCCTTTCTCCTCTTTCTCTTTCTCTTTTCCTTTTATAGTTGGTCTTCTTCCACTTCTCCTTGAATCTCTATTTCGGTTTCAATACTTGCGTACGAAAATCTCGGGACCTATCTGACCCAGTCGAGATCACTCAATCATCGAGCTTGAGGATATGCTTAGTTCTCGGCCTGTTTAATCTTTTCGAGCAAGCGCACTTCTGGACCCAACAAACACCCAATAGTGTTTATAATTTATTTTCTAATTATTAATTTGGATTTTGGAAGTTTTTGCCAAAACATGAAAACTAAATTTTCCCTTTAAAACCATGTAAGTATATTTTTCCATCACAACTTTAAATTAACGTTTTCACGTCAGAAGAATAAATCATATTGTTTTCTTTAAATTATAAAAGTAGGTTTACACGTCAAAACCATAAAATTACGCTTTTCCATCAAAACTATAAAATTATGTTTTTCACTAGTTGAAAATACATTTTCTCGTAAAAACCGTGAAACACGGTTTCCTATCAAATCCTTAAACTTATTTTTTTTCTAGACAAATCTGTCAAATAATGTTATCCTATCAAAAGTAGTAAAACTATGTTTGCCCAAAACCGTTAAAATATGGTCCCCCTCCCCGTGAAATTATATGTTTTCCATAAACAATGGAAAATGATATTTTCATTCAAAATCAGAAAACAATATTTAATTTATAAACCCTATATTTTTAAAAGTTTGGGCATACATATTATCCATTTACTCCTTGTCCATATAGACCATAGACCAATTGGTTTTTAGTTCAGTTATATTGCCTTTTAATTGGGTGCATCCATAGCATGCTCGTGTGCCCATGGATAGAAAAAAACAAATGAGAAGTTTACATAACATGCTTATAAAATACAAGAGTCTCCACAAGATATACTCTCATTTGTATAAAATAATTTATTGCTCATGTATGAATACATATTCTATGTTGATCATGTAAACCGAACTGAAAACTATTCGTCTAAAGTTTCCGTCCTTGAATTTTGAGTCTTTAAAAAATCTCCAACCATATTTTATTTTTATTCTAAAATCGAACTTAGAGTACAAAAAATCTAATTAACTCCATTTTTTCTTCTATCATCTATATATGAAAAGATTAGTATTATAACATATTAGCTGTAACACGTATCAGCACTAAAATGTTTCTCAAAATTTCTAGATAAATATGTTGGTTCGATATATATATATGATTATCATATATGATAATTACCTAATATGATTATCATATATATATGACAGTTAATTAATGATTTTAATAATAAAAATTTAATAACAATTGTTTGTATCTGCCATCGTCTATGTTTAAAATTATATTATTAACATAAAATAAACATATCATATAAACATAAAATAAAAATTAACATTTTTCCGTATATGTTATTATTTGAATTTTAAAAATTATTATTTTTTACTAAAACTATTAAACGTCCCACATTAAAATTTGTGATCAAGGGTTTAAAAATTTTATTGTAAAAAAATATAAATAAACGTAAAATATATTAGTAAAAATTTTCATTTTATAGATATTCCTAAATATATATATATATATATTAAATTATATACCATTTACAATTTTCATTGAATAATTCTTGAGAACTTATAGTTTTAATCTCAAATTTGCATTGAATATTCAAAAACTGTTATAAATTACTAAAATTATTAAAAGTCTCATATTAAAATTTTGTTATCAAAAGTTTAAAACTTTTTAAAAGAGGTGCATATAATCATGTAACCATACGATTAACAATTATCATTCAATATATATCTATTTAAAAATAGATTATATATTTATGTTAATATCATTTTTCTCCAAAAGCAATTTCATAAAAATTAATTTATGTTAATATCATTTAAATTTATTTACATCCATACAAAATATATAAAATTATTGTTTAGATTTATTTACCATATAATGATTATACATAAACGAAAGTGATTATTTTGATGTGCTTGCACCAAATAGTTCTATATGTAAGAGTAATTGTTTTTAATTATTTAATATATATTAATTATTTTGTTAATTTTATAATATATAAAAACATAAAATAATTAATAATACATCAAAATAATTTTTAAATGCAATGTCCATCCGCGCAAGGCTCAAATCATAAACTAGTATATAGATAATTAGATATAATTAAAATAGATTGACTCTACAAATACCAGGGATGATTGGTTGGATTGTAAAAAGTAACTTTATCTTTAATTCCTATTTACAACCTTTAAACTTAACAATCATACTTTATCTTGGTTTTTAAAGCTACGGCTCAAAAAATAAAAAAAAATGATTGTAACTACCTTATTTTTTAAAGCTCTGTCTTTTTAGCTGTATGGAATTTTAAAACTACAACTTTAAAACTAAATTAAAAAATCTTACATCCTAAATTCTGCAGTAAATTCTTTTACAACTACACCTAAACCAATCACCCCCATCGTTCCATGTTTATTTATGGGATCATCTGTCTTTTTTTTTGTGCAACCGGATCCTTTATCTGTCTTATATGCATCTTATAATATTTTAATGAGAAAATTACTCAGAATAACTTTAATCTTTTAGGTAATTACTAGTATAACTCTCTACAAACAATATAATCTAACATAGGTGCATAAAGACCAATTAACCCCAATAGTTTATCTTTACTACGATTTTGTCATTTAATCTTTTAACAAATATTTTTTTTAAAAGTCAATTAGCCTCTGTGTCGTCGTCGTCGATAGAAACAAGAAAACAGAATAAACCTAAGAACCAAAAAAAAATTATTTTTGCCCAGAAACGAAACGAGATTGCCCAGGGTTTCACTGAAGGTGATGGCGATGGCGGTTTTTGTGCCGTCGGTTTAATCCTCTCCTCTTGTAGCGTCGACTTCTCCAGTGGGAGGGGATTCTTTTTATCTCTGCTGTCCAGCACCCTGACTACCGAGAACCACCGTTGAATACTTGAATTAGGTCGATTGCTTTTACTCTCTCTCCCTCGCTCTTGAATCTGTATTTCGTAACCTACTCTGATATATACATTTTATTTTCTGGAAAATTGAGATTTCAATGGAGTTTGGAAAACTTTTGATTTTGTTTTAAGTGTCATATATCAGAATATTTGTTCAAATAACGAAGCATAAACCTCTCAGGCTTGATATGCAATTTCAATTGTAGTTACTTGTTAATTTGTTTTTGTGGATGTGAAACGTGAATGGTTGCTTGTATGTATTTCATGGTAACATTTTTTGTTTTTGTTTTTCATTCCTAGATATGGCTTCTTCAGACAGTAAAAGAAACTATCC
>OVBX01005587.1:0-12919 GCA_900406325.1 Erucastrum elatum
AGAAAAGGTTAGTTTTCTGTTTGACTCCAAGTTTTGAGTCACTTTTGCAATAAGCCCAATAGTATTTTCATCATCTTTTAGGTTGGTTCTGCATTTGACTGAAATTGGGATACACCAATGCATTTGACTTCAATATTTAGGTTAGTTTTACCAATTCTTCCTTAATTTAGTGGAGTCTATTTTAGTTGAAGAAAACACATTTTTTTTCTAGCATGTGATGTCTTATTGACATCTTTCCGGGAAAGTGATAGAATTTTTTTTATAGTTTTAAAACAGTCGATAAAAAATTCCTCGACAAAAGTAAGATTATATTGTCAAGATCGTGAATCTCGTGCAAGCTTGAGCAATCGCAAAAGTCATTGTCTACACAATGTGTGAGATTTTAAATCATTATCAGCAATTAAAATTTTACGTATGCAAGGTTTAGTTATTTTCTAGTTTACAAAAAAAAAGGTTTAGTTATTTTCTCATTGACGTACGCAAATAAAAGACCGGAGCATGCACGTACTAATACCGATCTTTTTTTTTTGAGAAAGGGCTGTACTAATACCGATCTTGTGATAGGAGTTGGAAAAAAAACCAATGCAGTAGAAATCCGATAGAATGTGATTGCATACACCACCAATATATAATTTGACAAAATTATACAAAAGGCAATGATTCAATATAATGACAATAATTCAATACCTATCATTTCAATGTGTAGTTCATTATATAAACAAATCTCGGCAACTTTCTCCCTGCACACAACACCTAAACCACTAAGCAGAAGTGAGTGAAGTGAGAGAAGAAAAAAAAACAATGGAGATGGAGGGAAGACAACACAGATCTCCTCCTTCTCTCCTGGCAGCGCCGGAAGAAATCCCCGTGGTGGATCTAAGTAACCCAAACGAAGACCTCGTGGCACGTGCGGTGGTGAAAGCGAGCGAAGAATGGGGGATTTTCCACGTGGTTAATCACGGGATCCCGCCTGAGCTGATACGGCGGCTAAAAGAAGTGGGAACCGAGTTCTACGAGCTTCCGGAGACGGAGAAGGAAGCCGTAGCGAAGCCAGATGACTCCACGGACGACATAGAAGGATACACTACGAACTTCAAGGGTTGGGCTGATCATCTCTTTCACAGGATATGGCCACCGTCGAGAATCAACTACAGGTTCTGGCCTAAGAACTCTCCAGATTATAGAGAGGTGAATGAGGAGTACGCAAAGCATATCAAGAAGCTATCGGAGAAAATCATGGAGTGGTTATCAGAAGGCTTAGGGTTACGTCGTGAGGCTTTTAAGGAAGGTCTCGGCGGTGAAAAGGTGGAGTATCTGATGAAGCTCATCTTCTATCCGCCCTGTCCGGATCCTGATTTGAACGACGGAGCTCCCCCTCATACCGATTTCAATGGCATCACGTTCTTGATCGCTAATGAGGTGCATGGACTTGAGGCATTCAAGGATAATCACTGGATCGACGTCAAGTATGATGACTCCATGATCCTTGTCATCATTGCCGATCAGTTCCATGTAAGAATTAATTAAAACAACTCGAAGAAAACTTATATTTATATTATTATTTATGAAGTGATTTAGCGTGTCCATGATTTTAAGATTATTCAATATTTAATAAATATTTTATTATATATCTAATAATAATAGGAATCCTGATTAATTCTAAAGGGTTTGTGTTGTTATAGGTATCTCAAATCTTGTGAAAAGTTGTGATTGTTCGTTAAAAAATTGTCTCTTCTTTATGAAAAGATGCGACTACTTAAAATGTTGTGTTTCTTCTTCGATAAAAGTTGCAACTGTTTAAATTAAAAGGGTATGTGTTATTATAGGTAGCTTAAATCTTGCGAAAAATTGCGACTGTTCGTTAAAAAGTTGCGTCTCTTCTTTATGAAAAGATGCGAGTATTTAAAAGGTTGTGTCTCTTCGTTATTAAAAGATGCAACTATTATAGGTATTTCAAATCTTGTGAAAAGTTGTGATTGTTCGTTAAAAAATTGTGTATTTTTTTTATGAAAATATACGACTACTTAAAAGGTTGTGTCTCTTCTTCGATAAAAGTTGCAACTGTTTAAATTGAAAGGGTGTGTGTTTTTATAGGTAGCTTAAATCTTGAGAAAAATTGTGATTGTTCGTTAAAAAGTTGTGTCTCTTCTTTATTAAAAGATGTGACTATTTAAAATGTTGTGTCTCTTTGTTATTAAAAGATGCAACTATTTAAATTAAAAAAAGTGATTGCTCATCAAATGTGTCTTTTAATAAAAAGTTGTGTCTCTTCTTTATTAAAATATGTGAATATTTAAAAGGTTGTGTCTCTACTTATGTTGAAAGGTTGTGTATTTTCAACATTTAAAGGTTGTGTCTTTTCAACGTTTAAAAATTGTGTCTTTTTGTTTACAAATAACTGTTTAAATTGAAAGAATGTGACCATTTATATTGAAAAGTTGTGATTTTTCATATAATTATTATTTCAAAAAAAAACAACTTTTAAACTGAAAATATGTGACTTTTCAAACAAAATTTTGAATATCTATAAATAGTTTATGTATATGCCTTCTCAAAGCATAATTTTCTCTAATCAAATAAAAAAACTAATATCCAACGGTAAAGTATATCTTGAAAAATGTAATCTACAAGATTATATTTTGCTTACGATGAGACATATATGATGTTACTGATTTATTTTATCAATCGACGTCTTCCCTACCAAGTCACAACTATACAAAGACAACAATGAGTAGAATCGTATCTTTTCAATGTACAGTAAAGACATCTTTTAAAAAAACAATCTCTCCTAAGAGACACATCTTTTCAGTTCTATATATTGCAAGAACTGCATATGATTGATAGTTTATTTGAGGTTTATCCCATTATTTCCTTTGTTTTGTGACTCTCTTTCTAAATTTCTTTTTTAATTTCTATGTTGTTGTAATTCTTTATCAACATTATTATTTTCTCTACTATGGTTCTGTTTAGTTTCTATATTTTCTGCCAAGTTTTCTTATATATTTTACTAAAATTACTAAATTTATCTTCTTGTTGATTAATAATTATTTCCATTCAGAATATCTATAGAAACCACAATTCATACAAGTCATTCATTCGCTCTATTATAATAGTGATATCGTACTTTTGCTGATGGTAAACTTCCTCTGTTAACATTTTTCATGGAATGTCGTTTATTCGCTTATTCTTTCTTTGTTTTTTATATTCTCTCGTAACTCTTCTTATATATTATTTGATGGTGTTTGTAGGCTCCACAATTAATAACTCAATATGTTTTAGACTCATTAATAAATACATAATTTAAAAATATTAAATAGATTTTTTATACTATTATACGAACATACAGATTGGAAGATGATGAAGTTCTATTTGAACAATCATAATTTTTTGCTCACATTTTTCGGAAACGTTACAGATGAATTTTTAATATATATAAATAATTGATGAAATATTTGATAGAATTTTTTTTGAAAATAAATAATTTTAAAAAACTGAAAACATGATTGAATAGACAACTATGAGTAGAGATGTATCTTTTCAATGTACAGTAAAGACATCTTTTAAACAAACAATCTCTCCTAAGAGAAACATTTTTTCAGTTCTATATATTGCAAGAACTGCATATGGTTGATAGTTTATTTGAGGTTTATCTCATTATTTCCTTTGTTTTGTGACTCTCTTTCTAAATTTCTTTTTTAATTTCTCTGTTGTTGTAATTCTTTATCAACGTTATTATTTTCTCTACTCTGGTTCTGTTTAGTTTCTATATTTTCTGCCAAGTTTTCTTATCTATTTTACTAAAATTACTAAATTTATCTTCTTGTTGATTAATAATTCTTTCCATTCAGAATATCTATAGAAACCACAATTCATACAAGTCATTCATTCGCTCTATTATAATGGTAAACTTCCTCTGTTAACATTTTTTATTCATTCCTCTGTCGTTTATTCGCTTATTTTTTCTTTGTTTTTTATGTTCTCTCGTAACTCTTCTTATATATTATTTGATGGTGTTTGTAGGCTCCATAATTAATAACTCAATATGTTTTAGACTCATTAATAAATACATAATTTAAAAATATTACATAGATTTTTTATACTATTATACGAACATACAGATTGGAAGATGACGAAGTTCTATTTGAACAATCATAATTTTTTGCTCACACTTTTCGTAAACGTTACAGATGAAAATTTAATATATATGAAATATTTGATACAATTTTTTTTGGAAATAAATAATTTAAATACTTTAAAGACTGAAAACATGATTGAATATATTTATAAGACCAAAAATAGGTTGAATATTTTTGATACATTTGTAAAATTTTATATGGCAATGTGTGAAAATTAATTTTTATAAAATGAGTTCTCGTGCGACATCGCACAGGCTCCTTACCTAGTTTTAATAATAAATAGTTTTGAAAACTTGATAATTACAATATTTCATTTATACAAATTTTTGATATATATAGATTATTCAATGATTTTAATAAATAAATTTATAACATTTATATAAGATAAGAAATTGTTTTCTCCTAACGTTATCAAAAGAGTGATATCAATTTATTTATTACAAATCATAATTCAAAAAAATAAGATAAGTCTTAAATATATATATATATATATTATGTTGTTATTAGAAAATAATATTTTTAATTATAAAGTAAAAAAATAAGATAATGTTTTTAAAACTAAACATTAAATAAGCAAAACATTTTCTAAAATATTTAATATGTGAGTGTTCCAAATTTCAACTCAATAATAATCACATATATTTTGATGAAAACCTTTGTCATATATAAATAATTTGAAATTTGATCTAAACTTTTTGATAAGATTTGAATTAATGATTAAGATGAAAACTAATAAATATTCGTAAAACGATTATGCCCGCATGTGCGGGTAAAACACCTAGTTTAAAAAAAAAAAGACAAAAGTAATTTAGCAAACAGAAAAAAAAAAGACAAAAGTACAAGAGGTCTGAGAGATTGGTCTGAATTTAGGTTAATTATCGTTTTTGGAATTGTGGATTTTGTAGAGGATGAGTAATGGGAAGTATAAGAGTGCGGAGCATAGAGCGACCATGGATACAGAAAAGACGAGAATCTCGTGGCCGGTTTTTGTGGAACCTAACCTTGATCAAGTCGTCGGACCTCTGCCGGAACTATTCTCCGGCGACGATACTGCTCCCAAGTTCAAGCCTTATGCTTACAACGACTTCAAGTTTCATGTGAGGTACGGGCTTCCTCTCGACTGAGAGCAAATCATGAGGTCCATAAACAGAGCTGAGTGAGATCATGAACAAGTAATGTTCGCTTTAATAAGTTATGTTCAAGTTGCGGCCTTGCGGGTATTTATCCTTTTGCACGGTCTTGTGTACGTGTATGTCACGGTTACGTATTTTCGTATGATAAATGCTACCGTTTTATCTGATTTAAAATGAAATAGCCAATGACATTTGTTACAATACCTGCCACCATGGTGCAGTATTTATATAATCCACCTTTCCAGACGATCCCTACATGTACATTTCAGTAATCCACCTTTCCAGAAATCGTACGTCTGGGCATCTGGTTTGTCAGGGTTTGGACAAAATCTAGCAGAATCAAATCAACTAAATCGTTGGTTCTGTCACTGAATGTTACTTTTTGTAACCAGTTTTTTGTTGCAATAGACTATAAAATTGAGATTCACATTGCTTATGAATGATAACTTTTGTGACAATAAACCAGTTACAACATGTGACACAATTCACACAGTGTAACTGTCCCAAATTAAAATGGTTCGGGACAATTTGATAAGTAATTGTAACATCGATGTTACTAACATAAAACGACGTTGACGAGATGATTACAAATATATTAGTCGCACATATTGAGATGTCTATTTTACACCAAACACTTGTGACACATATTGAAACCATTGAATATTTGGTAGACTGTATTGCTACGATGTTTTTTCTATTGTAACTAAATATTTTGTCACAATACCCTCTTGTAGTGAATGGTGTTTAGCTGGATTGTGAGAGACGAATATGGAATGCATCTTGGTTTGGGTATGGCTAAAATGAATACTATCTCATCCTCCCTTTAAGGTGAATCGATTGGTACTTTTTTTACATGATCGTTAACAGGTTTGAAATAAGGGATGGCGAAAATTTTGGCTCTGAAGGTGACAGTGAAGAACTCACCACCATCGTCAAAACAATTATTGCAAATCATATCCAATCTAGTAACGTGGTGCAGGATATAAGACACTGGATGTCATTACTTCCTCTTTTTCTTTGGAGTCGGTGAATTCATAAGGGAATGGCTGCGGATAAGCTTTCGAAATATGCTTTCAATGTATCATCTGATTTTGTTCATCATAATATTCCTCCAGTTTGGTTGTCGGACTATTTGAATTATCCGCATACTACTTAATGGAAGGATTTGTTCTTAAAAAATGTGAGTTAAAAATCACTTTTCTTTTGTAACTTTCAGAATCACTTTTTCATCTTTTATAGTTGATCTAATCTAAACTCTTATTAATGTACTGGGATAACTAATTACTGCAGAGACCACTATTTATGCTTATGTACCACCGAACCAAGAAGTGGGCGGTGATTTTCTTTGTTCATTTGTTATAAATGCGAATCTCAAATTACAGCATTTTTTTTAACTTTTTAACACCCTCCCTGGATCAGTATGACAAAGAGTGGACCATATTTTTGATTAAAAAGACCTAAGACTTGGAGCAACAACTGAAGATAGTACTGGATGGTGTTTGAACTAAAAAAGAGTGGGTGGTGCTTTCATTGAAATAGACTCCAAGTTTGAATCATTTAAAATTTTCAAGATAACAAAGACAAATCCGCAACTTGCGCACTAATACAAATATTTTATTACGATAATACTAGTTGTTAAGAGAAAATTATGACTTCGATGGCTTGAAGGACTTATCAATGTTGTTGGCCGACAAACCCCGTATTTGAATTGATTACGATGTGGAACAACAAATATTTTAAATCATTCATAATTAAGGCTTCTTCTTACTTATATAAACTTTAAATTGTAGTAATGGTCCTTTTGCATACTTTCACCTTTACGCAGAAAAAAAAAATTATAATACGTAGTACACACACACACACATGACTGTGAATTTTGATTTATAGAAAGGAGAAAGAAAAATAAACTGCTTATCATTTGGATCAGTCGACCGGAAGCTTGAAAAGCCTACGGTATTTAAAGTCCTTGCAGATAATAGGCTTGAACATAGAAGGATTATCGCCGGTAATGAGCTCCGGCAACGGACGAATGACGGCATCAGGATTAGCATCGACAAAAACCGGCCAGGACATCCTCTGCTTTTCTTTATCCACCGTCACTCTATGCAGCACATTCTTGTACTTCCCGTTGCTCAACCTCTATAAAATAATCCACCAAAAAATAGTAATACATAATAAATTCATTCACAAATAAATATATTTATGGTTACCAACTATGAATATAGCCAACATCATGTTCTTCACTTATTTGGTTTATGATATTAGGTTATATTAAAAAAACATACCAATATCTGATCACCGATAGTGACTGTTATGGAAGAGGGGACATACTGGACATCGAACCAGTGGTCGTTATTGAAAACCTGAAGACCAGGCACTTCATTGGTGACGATGAGTGCCATTGCGATGATATCAGTGTGCTCGGGCAGTCCCAAGGTCGCATCAGGTTTTGGATTAGGCGGGAAGTTGTTGATTCTCAGCACATACTCCGTCTTTTCTCCACCGAGTCCTTCCTTCAACGCTTCATGCCGTAACCCTAATCCTTCTGATAAAATCCCTAAAAGCCTCTCCGATAGCTTCTTCGTCTCCTCTGTGTACTCCTCAGTCACTTCCCTATAAAACACCATGGCCCAAGAATCAAATGCTTAATGGATTTCTTTGATATTTTTTTATCAACTAGTTCGAGTGTAATAAAAGTTTAGCATGAACATAATTATTAAGGTAATAAATACGAATGAAATACAAGTGATGGGTTGTTGTAAATAAATGAATTAAAATATTATCAATTCAATCCTATATATTCAACGTGAACATGCAACGTTCTAGTACCATATTATATAACAACCATCTTCATCCTAAAGATTCGTCGTACGGACCTGTATTGAGGAGGGTTTTTGGGCCAGTAGTTGAAATTGATACACGACGGTGGCCAGATTCTGTGGAAAAGATTATCTGCCCAAACCTCATCTTCTGTATACTTGAGATTCCTCGTGTAACCTTCGAAGTCTTGAGAAGTATCCGGTTTTGCTACGGCTTTCTTCTCAATCTCGGGTAGCTCGAAGAACTGCGTACCAACCTCCTTCAACCGCCGTATCAGGTCCAATGATATCCCATGATTCACCACGTGAAAGATCCCCCACTCTTGGCTCGCTTTCACCACAGCACGAGACACTAGGTCTTCGTCGGGGTTGCTTAGATCGACGATAGGGATGGTCTCGGACGGTGGAGATGTGTGCTGGTCTATCTGGACTCCCATTTTTGTCGATGCAAACAATGGCGAGAGTAGACGGTGAGAGGTCTGGCTTTAAGTAGTGAAATATTGTGGTGGGCTGGTGGCAAGGGCCTTTCTCATCATTTCAACTTTGTTGATTGCTTTTGTGGATGTTATCATTCATTGCATATGAGCAACGTACGAGGATTGTTCTCTTGAAATCAAGGGCACAGGTTTTTAGAAAATACATTACGGTTACTGACTTACTGCATAGCGTTAAAGAGAAGAAAATAGCAAAATAAGTAGCAGAACTATTCCATGGTGATTAGTAGTAAATTAATGCAATTTCAGCTATGATTAATTTTTATAAATGTTTTAAAAGACAAGATTATATTTTTTCTGGAAAGAATATACATAAATTTTGAATATTTTTTTTTCTTGATACTTTTTCCTATCAGTAATCATCGTTAATAAAAATAGATTGGACTTAAACAAAAGCTGATAAAAAAATAACTAAAGCAAAATATTTACTTGCTCTTAAATCGTTAGTTGTGTTAGTTTCACACAAGTTCTTATTAATAGTATATTTTACAGCGATAACAACAACATTTTTCAGCAACAATTTCACGAATTCACGTAACAGTTTTCAGTATCTTAGGTTTGAATAGTCTCTATCAATATCTTAGGTTGTCTCCGACGTCCTAACTCTCCTATATTCAATCACACCGACCCCCAATAGTGTTTGTATATAAAATAATCACCACCACATAAGTCATAGCCACCACCTATTATCTTATGCACATGTTTGAAAATCCTTGAACTGATGAAACGAACAAAAACTTCGCTTGTGTCATCCTTACGCGAGAATGACTATGGAAAGCTCTTTTCATGATTTTTTTCATTATTCTTTAAACACGTTTATAATTTCTGTCTAGGAAACTTCAACTCAATAGCAATCATTTATTTATTTGAATGACAAAAGTAACAATACTTCGAGAATACACCATATAGTCTATTTCAACATACAAAACTCTCAAGCTACCGATGAAAAAAAAAAAAACAAGAACGCTCTAGATCCTTCCAAGGACCCTCTCAGCCGCAGAAATAGTGAACTGTATATCCTCAGGAGTGTGAGCCAAGCTAGTAAACCCAGCCTCGAACTGAGACGGTGCAAAGTAAACACCTTCCTCCAACATCCCCCTGAAAAACCTACCAAACTTCTCCGTATCGCTCTTCTTCGCGTCAGCGAAGTTGTACACGGGTCCTTCCGCGAAAAAGAAACCAAACATACCACTAATGTAACCCCCACACATCGGATGCCCTGTCTTCTTCCCTGCTTCCAAGATCCCGTTGGTTAGCTCCTTGGTGATCTTGTCTAAATACTCGTACGTCCCTGGCTGCTTAAGCCGCTTCAGCGTGTGGATACCCGCCGTCATAGCCAGAGGGTTACCACTCAGTGTCCCAGCTTGGTACATAGGCCCTGCAGGAGCAACCTGAAACAAAACACAACAAAACAAAACAAAAAAGAATTAACATAACTATTATTCTATTAACAACACTGCTTTTAACTTAAACGTGTAGGAATCTTACCATCTCCATAATATCTCGTCTCCCACCGTAAGCACCCACGGGAAGACCCCCACCGATGATTTTCCCAAGAGTCGTCAAGTCAGGAGTGATCCCAAAATACTCCTGAGCTCCACCGTAAGCCAAACGAAACCCGGTCATGACCTCATCGAATATCAAAAGAGCACCATTGTCTTTAGTCAACTGCCTCAACCCATTGATGAACTCAGGAGTAGGAGCGATGAAACCAGAGTTACCAACAACAGGCTCGAGAATAACCGCAGAGATCTCCCCCTTATGCGCCTCAAACAACTTCGCAACAGCTTCAATATCATTGTAAGGAGCCGTAAGAGTATCCGAAGTAGCCGCTTTAGGTACACCAGGGGAGTCGGGTAAGCCCAAAGTAGCCACACCACTCCCAGCTTTCACAAGAAACGCGTTGGCGTGACCGTGATAACACCCTTCAAACTTAATAAACTTCTCTTTGTTAGTGAAAGCTCTGGCGAGACGGAGAACTCCCATACAAGCTTCGGTACCCGAGTTAACGAACCGAACCATCTCGATACTTGGAACAGCTGATATAACCATCTCGGCGAGGACGTTCTCTAGGAGACAAGGAGCTCCAAAGCTGGTTCCTTTCTTCATGGTCTCGGATAGAGCAGCGAGAACCTCGTCGTCGGCGTGGCCGATGATGGCTGGTCCCCAGGAGCCAACGTAGTCGATGTACTCGTTCCCATCAATGTCCCACATCTTGGAGCCTTTGACTGAATCGATCAAAACGGGTTGCCCACCGACGGATTTGAAGGCTCGAACAGGAGAGTTCACACCTCCAGGCATCAGATTCTTTTAAAGACACGATTTTGAACAATAAAGGTTAGTCCTTTGCAACCTAAAGTCTCATCATTTCAACTTGTAATGCTACAATTTCAATCAAAGTTTGGATTTTTAAGGAATGGGGTGAAAGCACTGACCTTGGCGGCGTTGAAAGCTTCTTCGGATTTCTGAAGGGTGAAGCTCTTCTTCTTCTCGTCGAGGGAGATTGACATCTTGATGGAGCAGCGAGTAGAAGGAGAGGAGGAGGAGGAGAGTCTCTTTGAGATCTTTGAGGAGCAGGAGAACCCCAGAGCGGTTCCCGATCCGGTGAGCGTCGCCGACATTTTTTGATCGGAGACGGAGTTGGTAGTAGGTAATCGGAGTGGGTGAGATTTTTGAGAAGAAGAAGATTCAACAAGATAAGGCGATGGATTGCGAGCTATCCGTGATTTTAAATGTCATAACCGGGTTGGATCCGGCCCGGATCATCAAACTTTGTCTTTTCTTTGACGTCACTGCAAACAAAAATCGAAAGGTAAAGACATCGGAAATGGATAGTAGTTGGGTACCATTCCTCCCGTATTGATTGGAAAACATATTATTTTAAATTGAGTTATTTCGTTAATACTCCCTCCTTTTAATAAAAGGATTAATAACATGATTGAAATGTATTTTTTTTTAAATTACATCTATTTGATCAATAATATTTGAGATAAATAAAATTATTTATAAATGAATCTAATTTATATTGAAATTCTAAAATATCATTTTTGTATCAAAAGAAAAATTGTCAAAATGACACCATTTAAAAAACATTAAAAATATTTTTAGTTTGTGTTGAATGTTAAATCCAGTAACATGAGATCTATAGACTAAACAAAAATATAAATATGATTAACGGGGGATCAAAGGTTTTGTTTAATGATGTATTTACAAAAAGCCGAAACGAAGAATACAGCAGAAGAATTCGTAGTTCAGGATTTTCTCTACTTTATATCTCTAGTCTTTTTCTCTCTATTTCGCTGCTTTTTCTTCGTAATCCCTTCTTCTCCTTTTATAGATTTTAGTTGTGTGGTTTGTGGATATGTTATGATTACTTTCTGACTTGCTACAGTAACCGATGGGTTGTCTGTGAGCAAGTTCGGCACCGCGGTAGGAGTTTTGGCATATTTCTTCATGTCATTCGGTGGCGTATGTCAGGTCGTCTCAGAGAATTGGTGAACTACTTACCTCGACGTGATGATGGCCTTCGGTGCGGGCTTGCTTCCTTATTGGGCTTTGTCGCGTCGTTCTTGGGCTTGGTTTCAATGTCGAGCCGAGTCGATTCATGGGCCTTGATACTTAGCGAGGCCCATATCCAACAATTGGGAGTAAAAAAAACATTTTTGAAAAATATATATGTGTGTGTTAGACTGTTAGTGTCAAATTTACTATAGAATTTGTTTGAAATTACAATTGCCTCTGGAATTTTGATAAATTTCTGAAGTTTTAACTCTGATATGAACATTACTCATCTTGTTTTTGTAATACTGGTTTAGGATGCACAACACATACCAAAACTATATTAATAGACATTACAACTGAGCTTCAGGGAGAAGGATAAAGTTTGAATTTGATGAGTCTATATATTCTTCTAGTGTTGATTGTATATATTGTGTGTGATCAATGAGACTGTGATTTTCCTTCAAAATTGTTTAAAAAAAATCATCAAAAAGAACATGTTTTTTTTTTTTGAATTAAATGTTAAATTGAATTCAAAAAGAAAAGATCTTTCTTACAAAGCTAGAGTTCACTTTCTATGATTTTCTATACAGATTTGTAAAAACCAGATCAAAAATCGAACAAAATTTCCTCTCCAAACCTTCATCTTCTTTTATCTAGCCCTCACTCCTTGACATAAACCAAAATGCCATTCCTCCTGCTAAATTCTTATCACCTTTCCTCTGCAAAATTGTGTACTTATTCCTCATGTTTTTATCAAGTCTCTTGATCAAAACTGATGCCGGGGTTGGGTCCTCACCATGTCTCCTTCGATTTCTTTCACACCAAATAGTATGCAA
>OVBX01005588.1:0-12918 GCA_900406325.1 Erucastrum elatum
AAACTAATTTTTTTTATAGAAGTAGATGTTCTTACATTAAAACTTACCAACATTTTTTTTTTCTAAATTTGTCATTTCATCATTTTTGGGATATTCTCCAATAAGAGCATTCTCCAATTTATTATAATCAATCTCGGTAGGGTTTTCTTCTTCAACAATCCAAACTCTATTTTGTAATTCATATGATCATATGATTTTATTTTTTTTGATCTGTAAATTAAAAATGTAACGATTTGTAATAAATTAAGTTAAATAAAAAAATAAAAAATTAATCTATTCACTTTTCTTGCAAAAAAAAAATTAGTGTAGGGGAATAATAAACCTCATCGTGTTTCAGTCTGTTTTACGAACATACAGCTCAAACACAATCATGCCACATTTCTTGCAAACGTAAATTGTAGTGTATACGAAGAGGAAGACGACAATAAAACTGAAATTTCAAAATTTTAATTAGAAATTTAGAATATAAAAAATATTTTCAAAATATAACTTAAACTAAAAATAGTAAAAATAAAAACTATCTATTAGTTCAATCAGTGCTGCAATAAAACTCAAACCCGATTTCTATTGGGTCACAAATTTATCGGTTCAATTACAGATCCGGGTCAAATTTAAAACACTGTTATAAACGTTTGGACATGTATGAAGAAAAGTTTAACCTCCCTCTCCTCCATTTATTTCACAATTAATATCAAAATTCAATAAATTTAAATTGAGAAAATAAATTAATTATTAAAACAAAAATTCCACATGGCATTTTTTCCCCCAAAGAGATAAAAAAGTCTACTTTATTAGTATAGATACATCGGACTCTCTTCAAATTAGAATTATAAATTCTGTAATTTGTATATATATATATATATATATTTGACATTATCTTGTCTTGAAACCCACATGTGAAATTCAAAAACATTACAAACTAGGACACTAGAGTTATGTTGTTTCTAGTTTTGGTCCCCGCTTCCACGCAATACATAATATTTTTTTATTAATTTATTCTACATTTGGGTTTCTGATATATAACTTTGAAGGTTTACACCATTGACGATATCACACAATATAGATAAATATTATGGAACGATTATATTCAAATTCTGATCTAATAGCCCAAAACATTTTCTTTTGCTTTAACCGGTTATATTAATTTCACTTAGAGATCCAGTGCCCAATTTAAATCTGATTATTAGCTAATAACTTGCATTCATCTATCAGCCGTTACTAAGGCTCTAAAAACAAATGTAAACTAGACCGGATGAGATAGCCCACTTGGTAAGAGCCTTGGGGGCCAACTGTCATGCTCCCGGGTTCGACGCCCGGTGGGGGGAACTNACCCGCCCTTAAAAAGGGCGGGTATATTTTTTGTTGAAAAATTATTTTACGTAATAAAAATTATGATTTATGATAAATTATATATTTTAACTTTTTTTATTACTTATTTTTGTTATTTTAAATATGACTAAATTTTTGAAGACTCTAGATAATTGTAATCTGTAATATGATTTTAATTATTAAACATGAAATTAAACTTATTTTACACTATTTTTTTTAATTTGAATAAAGTATGTTATATCTTCAACACTCTTTTTATTGAAAATATTATTTGTGTGTTTCAAAACATTTTCTATAATTTTATTAAATTTAGTTTATGTGATTTAGTTTTTATCTTAGATAAAACTATTTTTGAAGAAATTGAGATAATTCATACTCGTTTTATGATTTTGTTGATTTAATCATTTGTTATTTCAACTTCATTTTATTTTGAGTTTTCATTTAATAAATGCTTTCAAATAATTAATAACGCGAATTTTTTTTTGGAAAATATGACGTAAATATTTAAGAAATTTCTTTTTAAAATGCTAATAACTGAAATATTAAATACTTTTTAATGTAACTGCAAAATAATGATTTTTTATTGGTTGCAAATACTGCCGGCAAAAAGATACATACAATATTTGTAGTTAATTGGAAAAAGCAGTGTCATATTCATAAGAAGTATTCTGCTTTAATAGTATAAATGTTCGTGCCTACCAGATTTTATAAACTGATAAAAAGACTGTTTATTTAGTAAAATAATTATATTAAATAAAAAATTAAATGACAATAAATGTAACATATTTAAGTTATTATTTTTTCATAAAAACATGGATTTGAATAATGTTTTTGGTTACGTTTTTTTCCACCGGTTAAAGCTAAAATATTTTTTTACTAAATCGAACATTTAACCATATATAAAACTTAGTTATTTATATTTTTGATTTTATAATTGGCATAAAATATATATATTGATTAACTAATAAATAAAAATCTGCACTATTATTATTATGTTAATATAATTAATGATGCTTATTATCGTTAAAGTAATATAATTAATAAAATTATTAAGCTAACTGAAATATGAAAATACAATTAATGTAATACTACTATTCATGTTTCCAAACAACTTTCATTTAGAATACTATACTTGTTTCCAAACATCTCCAAAATGTACTTCAACTTTAATAATATAAATGTACAACTACATAAAATAATAGGAAATTTAATTAAATTACATTACTAATATTATAAAAACGTGCAATGTATATAAAAGTTCAATGTCAGGTTTTTATTTATATATATTTATATTTAATTAAATCATTTTTTGCATGTATATATGAATCAGTTGCATATCAAATATAAATCTCAGTATTAATAGATATTTCTTAGAATAAAAACATTATATGATAATAATTTATAGATCTATTTTAAGTGATTAATAAAATGATTTAATCAATATTATTAAAATAGTTAGACCATACATATATCGATCGATAGGTTAATGATCCTATTTTTTACTATATAAACTTGCAAAGAGTACCACCCTACAAATATCAAAACAGTTGGTATTGAAGGTATTACATGGGGTTCAACGATTTTTATGCAACAGTTCTATAATCATATTTAGGCCCAAAAATAATTACAAGTAATGGGCTTCAACGATTTTTTAATGAAAATGATTTAATTATCAAGTTTAGATGACATGACATTTCTATGTAATATTTGTGCAACTTTAAAGGCGTATTCTTTTTTGTACTTCTGCTTTAATAGTTTAGATTTACTCGTTGTTTTAAAAGAGAACTGAAAATATTCCGACCAAGATACAATACGTGTAGAAAAGCAAAATTGAGGTATTAATTTGTTGGTATGCAAAGAAATTTTAAATGTTTGATGCTAAGACTAATAAAATTAAAGACGGATTTATGATATGAGAGAGGAATTGTGAGGAGCGGCCCATTGAATAGGATACAATGTCTTCTTATGTTCAGTAAACGTTTGTATCCCATATCAACCATCCATTGTCGTTTTCATCTTTGTTTTCATAAATAGCAAAACTTTAGTTTGCAATTTTTAGCAAAATTGGAAATTATTTACAGTTCTCGAAGGCCTAATTAAGATGGCTGGGAAGTTTCTCTAGCATGTGAAATGCAAACAATAGTCCAATTTTTTGTTTTCATTTTTTGTAGACTCTTTGCTTATCTTCACAAAGGTATAAGTGCACCCAACAACGCTGGAAAGAGGTGTTGCAAAAACCATAGCTCACTGACTTGGAGATCTCCAAATCGAATTTATTCAAACTAACAAGGAAATTAATTGGTCATTAAAACTTCCTATTAGCTTATCTTGGTCATCTTCTTTTGAACCAAGTCAAAGCAGTGTTTGTGTGTACAGTATGCGTGTGTCAAGTTCAACTCATAAAATACGTAGTTACCGGGTTTGTTAACTTTCAGAGCTTGAGTTTCATCATTCTAATTAAAGATATCTTTCAAAATTATTGATAGCTAATCTTTGTCCTTCTTATGGAATGGTGATATATCCTACCAGTTATCAATGGTGCACTTTTGGCTTAAGGGCTATGTTTGTAAGCCAAGTCAGGAAATGAATTTTATCCATCGCATCCCCCTGTCTACAGAACGTCAAAATATTGTTGAAATTGAGAATACTTGTTTTCTATTACATCCATAACAAGAGTTGGCATTGGTGCACAACCATATTTTGGACAGATGATTGGCTTTCTCAGCAAAATTGGATCTCTTTATCATCAACATACCAACTCAACCAGGGCTTCAGCTTCATTCGACAATTGATTACGATCGGAATGATGAGAATTGGTGAATGTGCCTATGCAAGGTCTGAACTCCAGGGTTTGACTTCCCTGTTCCTCTAATTTCAGTTTTGTGGCAGAGAAGATGAACCAACTTGGATAATTTATGGTTTTGTCCTTTTTGACGTAGATAACCATGTAAGTGGAACTGTTACAAAACAAATCTTAATCATTTGGATGTTTACGCCTGATGGAAATTCTACTTGTGATCGTCTAGCCTCGTGAAGAATCACTACTGCAACGTGTTGTTTTCTTTATATCTCGTTTGGTGAAACACTAGAACATATCATCTTTGAATACAGCTAAATTTCGGTGAATCGTAGTCATCTTCCCCGCCACATGGAGCCTTATAAACGACCTTATGATAGCGCACACCTTACAACAACTTCCTTTTTATGTTCTGTAATTACAGGGTTATAAGCAGATACAAAAAAACATCTAGCATTTTAAATATTGATTTGTTTTTAAAAAGGAAAACTGAAAATATTTTCTTTTTACAAAAGGAGTGAGTCTTAAATCTCTAACCTGCATAATTTTACCATAACCATTACAATTACCGAGAACTTTTTATTCAAATATGGTCGCTTTAATCAAAAAAAACTTACTAGTGGTTGGAAACACAAGTTTCTTCAGCTTTCTTCCTAAACCAGTTCTGGTTGGCAAATTACTACTTAGGAACACAGACGTGAACAAGATAGGAGTTACCACGTAACGCAAATTGCTAATTGAACGACATTTCGTGTGAATCGACGGTAAATCATCTTTATAGCTTCGCAAACGGATGGATCAGAAGCAACTTTCACGCCTTCGCTTTTACATATGCTAATAATTGGTGTTTTGAAACACGATCAGGATCTACGGTTTGAACCAGTAAATCTGAACCCGAATATATTCTGGTTTGAATTTTAGTAAAAACCTATTATTTAAAAATCTAATAAAACTTGCAGAAAAATCGATTAAACCCCGAAATTCTGTAACCTGTTGAACCACTATTAACTTTTATGTATTTTTTAGATTTTTTATTTATGTTACCAATATTTTTTATTGAAATTAAAAGGTGAGGTTTTCAAATTTTACTAATATATTTTTCTGCAGCCGGATGTTGAGTACCTACCTCCTTTTTTTATTACTTTATCTTTTGTGAATCTTATTTTTATTAATTTAATTTATAATTTTTTTTGTAATTTTTAAAAATTTTGATGAAGATTTAAGGCATTTAAAAAAATAAAGTGAACTACGATTGATGATCAAAATTAGTTGATGTGATTGGTTTTAGTTTATTTTTAATATCAACAATCTATTATTACAGTTAATTTTTGTTTTTTTATCTAAAGTTTAATTTTACCATTCATATTTCACACTTTAAACTCTTATGAGTTCTAAGTCTTGGTTAAAAAAATAAATTGAATTATTTTGATATTTTCTATGTTAAATGAAAATAAAAATAAGAAAAATGAGTGTTTTCTAAATATTCTTAAACATACAAAAGATGTACAGTATTATGTTTTTAGTAGCTGATATATTAGTATTTATAAAATAAATAAATTTATGGATTCATTTTCCGTCCACGGTCGATCCAGTAACACGATGATCCCGTAAATCATCCTTCGAAACATTGCTAATAATTTATTTGTTCACTTCCGTATCAATTATTAATTTATTAGTTAACTACTTACGCACACATCATTACAAGACGTAACACTCCACCCAAACCTTCGACAACACACGACTTCGCCACATTCTTTAAAACCGAAGCTTTCATCTGTTTCCTCAAACAAAAGAAAAAAAAAACATCTCTGGTGGTGCAACAATGGCGTCGTCGACGATCCAATCACTAGGCTCTCTCAACAAAGACTCCTTCGTCTCGCTCCTCTCGAAACTGATCGGCGAATCGAAATTCGTCCAGAACAACCCGCCGGAGCTCATCCCGCAGGAGGATCGGATCGTGAACCACGTCCTCGACTCTCTCCGTCCTTACAGCACCGAATCCGGCGGCGGTCCTCTCGTGATCAATCACGTGGCGTATCACTCGGGAAGAGGCAACCTCATCGTGGAGTACCCAGGATCTGTCCCCGGAAAGATCGTCTCTTTCGTCGGGATGCATATGGACGTCGTCACCGCGAATCCCGATGAATGGGTAATTTCAGTTGATTCCGTTTTTTGACCTGTACCCATTTGAATTAGGGCAAAGCTTGATACTGGGTCGTGGTTATTTGATAAGAATCGTGCGAAAGTTCGAAACTTTAGGGTTTGTTTTGATTGATTAGAAAGTTTGATCCTTTTTCGTGTTTTTTTGTGTGTTGATAGGAGTTTGATCCTTTCTCATTAAGCATAGATGGGGATAAGCTTCGTGGTCGTGGGACTACGGATTGTCTTGGTCACGTTGCTCTTGTGACTGAGCTCATGAAGAGGCTGGGGGAGACTAAACCGGCGTTGAGATCAACTGTGGTGGCGGTTTTCATCGCTAGTGAAGAGAACTCTTCCATTCCAGGTGTTGGTGTGGACATGTTGGTTAAAGACAAACTTCTTGATAACCTCAAATCCGGACCATTGTATGTTTTTCATTCTTTTTAAAAAATCTTTCAGACAAAACATTGGAAGCGTTTTGTGATGTGTGTGTTCTTTTGAAGGTTTTGGATTGATACGGCGGATAAGCAGCCGTGTATTGGAACCGGCGGTATGATTCCTTGGAAGCTTCATGTTACCGGGAAGCTTTTTCACAGTGGTTTAGCTCATAAGGTATGTGTGTATATGGTTGATTTGCTCGGATTGATGATGAAAGCTGCAAGCTCGGCGTTTAATATGTTTCTTCTGACTATGTTCAGGCTATTAACGCGATGGAGTTGGGAATGGAAGGGCTTAAGGAGATACAATCCCGGTTCTACAGAGACTTTCCGCCTCACGAGCAAGAGAAAGTTTATGGTTTTGCGACGCCTTCCACCATGAAACCAACTCAATGGAGTTGTAAGCATTATGTTTTGTATTAGTAATGACTCGAAAATTTCGTCTACTTGAAAGGATTTTTCTGGTTTTTTGCAGATCCAGGAGGTGGAATCAACCAAATCCCTGGAGATTGTACCGTTTCTGGTGATGTCAGGTTATGTTTCTAAGTTTGTGTTTACGTAAAACTAAAGATGTCTCGTAGTTTGTTTTGCTTACTTACTTCTGTAATCTTTCTTTGGTTTCAGGTTGACTCCTTTCTATGAGTAAGTCTCTTCACACTTCGTCTATACTCGTTTCTTCTATGCATTTAGGTACACTTTTTAAGAATGAATATCCTTGTTTCTGCAGCGTGAAGGAAGTGATGAAGAAGCTGCAAGAGTATGTTGACGACATAAACGCTAACATAGAGAAACTCGGGACCCGTGGTCCTGTTTCGAAATACGTCTTGCCTGAAGAGAATCTACGTGGAAGGTTTGTTTGTTTTTTCCTCATCACCTGATTACATTCATTTACTGTCCCTCCCATAAGTTTCAATTGTTGTCTCCTGCAGGCTCACGTTAAGCTTTGATGAAGCATCAGCTGGAGTTGCGTGTAATCTCGATTCCCGCGGCTTTCACGTTCTATGCAAAGCAACTGAAGAAGTTGTCGGCCACGTGAAGCCTTACTCCATCACCGGTACTCTGCCTCTAATCCGAGACCTCAAGGTAAGAAGCGATTACTACTCTTCTCAGTAGATTCAAGACTTGCTCTCTTTCACTGTTCTCTGTAACTTAACGCTCTCTTTCACTGTTCTCTGTAACTTAACACTTTCTAAATCAATCTTAAACTTGGTTGTGGGTTTGTAGGATGAAGGTTTCGATGTGCAGACCTCAGGATACGGTATATAACTGCACCCAGCACCCTCCTCTGATTGTCTCCTTTCTCGGATTACATGATTAAATATCTTTTTTTTTTGCTGTGCAGGTCTGATGGCTACATACCATGCAAAGAACGAGTACTGTCTTCTGACAGACATGTGCCAAGGATTTGATGTCTTCGTTAAGATCATTTCTCAGCTTGAACAAGACTAGAGAAGATGAATGCAATAAAAGCTTCACATAGCTGCTCTCTTATTATTAGCTAATGGTGTTCTATACACTTTGTTTTCTTTATCTATTTTGTACAATGTCAATGGTTGCTCAATACAACTTAAAAGACAATTCACAAAAATTTAAAACATAAGGGTAGTAATATTCTATTTATCTATCTTGAGTTGTCGTTGTCACCTTCAGTTTCAAGCTTCTGTACTCTTAGTCGCAGTCGTTGCTGGTGTTGGTGAAGCTTCCAGAGACCATTTCCTAGTACAACAGCTGAGTATATCCCATGCGTGATGATAGGTGCAAGAAGATTGTTTGTCTGCAATATTGGTTTCAATAATTAGTACTTACACAGGTCGAAGAATAGGTTTTCGAAAACAATAAGTAGTAATAGTACCTGAATCCATTCAAAGCCGAGGTATAGACCCAAAAGGCCTTCGAGAAGAGGAGAATAGATCTTCTTCATCTGTCTTCGCTCGTACCACGCTGCAGGAAGTAACACAGAGGTATCCTTTTAAGTATTTGATCGTAGAACATATCTAAAGCATTATGTATATAGCCTTATAGGAACCTGCAAACAGTTTCTTCAGCTCATCACGCGCAGAGCGAGTTTTCAAGACTGGTGCCATTATATAAGTCGGATCTAATAGAAAATAACTGAACACAATTAGTTGAAGAGGTTATGAAACATAGATAGGGGGTTTTAAAGAGTGGTGAGAAACCTTTAGGGGAAGCAGCCATGTAATAGAGAGAACCGGTGAGAGCAGCAGTGATGGCGGCTGCAAATGCTTGAGCAAAGGGCACAAATGGAGGTAAGATTCCAGTCTGCAACCATCAATATTCAATAGTATCAAGTCATAATGAGTCTAAGAAACGTGAAGAAGTCGAGAAAGCATACCAAAGCGACCATTCCCCGAGAATCTGAGATGAGATTTGTGCCTCTTAAGAATATATCAGCTAGTGCACCCTGAAACGCAGCACGGTAGAATAGCTCCTCTCCAATTGAACTTGCAGTAACTACTAAGATAAACTACAGAAAAAAATATACAAAAAGGGCTTCTCAATGGTACCAATTCTTTAAAGCTTCATAAAGATTCTATATAAGAGTTTATATTTCACCTGCCAAGCTGACATTCCATGGAAGAAGCCACGAAGCTCCTCATCTTCAACATCTCTAATGGCACGAGCATGCGGCGACACCTTCACAACTTCATCCTAAACAAGAAAACAATCTCTATAAACAATAAACATTAAAAGAGAGATAGAGAGAGATCTTCCTACTCTAACTTACATCAAGGATGAAGAGAAGAGCCATGATAGGTGGAGAAGCATAACCAAGACCAGCAATAATAGCATCTAAAGAAGCATTAAAGCCTCCAGTATAATCAATCCCTGCTACTTCACATATAAACCTTCCCGCTACAGCCATCCCACAGTATATCCCTACTCATCATCCCAAAAAACTTAAATAAAAAATCCATAAAGTCTCAAACTTTTTCTTTTTATTATTTTAAAAAACAATTGCTTTGATGATCACCGAGTTGACTCACCGATTCCGTAACTCAGCCTAACAACAGCACCCACCTTATCCCAAGCACTGAAATCTCCCCCGCCGCTTCCACCGACGAACTCGCCGACCGATGTAACCTCTCCCGAAGGTCCAGCTAACTCTCCGCTGCTGAATCCTCCCACCGACGGCACAGCTAATGCATCTCCGTCGTCGATCACTTCGCCGCTGCTGCTCTGTGATGACGAAGCTTTGACAGGCCTCGACCTCTCTAAAGAAAGACCATTTAACCGCGAGTTTCTCTTCCCCTGCAACTCTGATCTCGAACTCGCCGGATAATCGAACAGCTTGGAACTACTTCGAAATCCACCGCTTCCACTACACCAAGACGAAGAGGAAGAAGAAGAGAAAGCGGCTCTTGTCGTACTGCATGTCAACAAAGGAAGACCCATTTCACTATCTCTCACTCTCAGGCAAAGTTATCGGGATACGACGGTGATCTCGCCGGAGAGACTCTGTTCTTCATTTACTCTGAGAGAGAGAGACGGTGATCGCGCGTTTTTCTCAGTATTTATTTTTATATAATAAATAGAAAGTAAATCTTTTGACCGTCGGATGATAGCCGAAGAGTTAATCCAACGGTTAATAAGAAGTGTTTAATACTGACCACTTAAATTTTCAAAGTTCCACTTGGACTTGACTAGCTTTGACATGTCTACACGTTAACCATGAAGCTATATGTGTGCATTAACTAAAATGGGCTTTATTTTAAATTAACAGGCCTTAGGACCTCACATTAATGGGCCTTAGTGTATATAATGTGTTAGTACTATCATCTTCCTCCCCCAACAATAAATATATATATATATATATAGAAAGAGAGAGCTCTCGATCGTCGTCGTCAATGGTGAATCAAGACCTTCTTGGATAAAACAAAACCTCCAAAAAAGTCTCCATCGCCACACCATGCCTTCCCAGCTAACTCAAGAAGAACGATCGGAGCTCGCGCAAGCCATCGCCGAGTTCCACACGTACCACCTCGGCCCAGGCAGCTGCTCCTCACTCCACGCGCAGCGGATCCACGCGCCTCCGGAGATCGTCTGGTCCGTCGTCCGCCGCTTCGACAAACCGCAGACCTACAAGCACTTCATCAAGTCCTGCACCGTCGAGGACGGGTTCGAGATGCGCGTCGGATGCACGCGCGCCGTGAACGTGATCAGCGGCCTCCCGGCGAATACGTCGACGGAGAGGCTCGACGTGCTCGACGACGAGAGGAGGGTGACGGGGTTCAGCATCATCGGAGGGGAGCACAGGCTGACGAACTACAAGTCGGTGACGACGGTGCACAGGTTCGACAAGGAGGGGCGGATCTGGACGGTGGTGCTCGAGTCTTACGTCGTGGATATGCCGGAGGGGAACTCGGAGGACGACACGCGCATGTTTGCGGATACGGTTGTTAAGCTTAATCTGCAGAAGCTGGCGACTGTTACTGAGGCTATGGCTCGGAACGCCGGCGACGGGAGCGGTGCTCAGGTGACCTGAAATTAAAAAAAAAAACGAGGATGAATTATATGAATATAAGGAAAAAAATGGAATTTGTTTTTTTTTTTCTTTTTCTGAATTACCTTTTCGGGAAATGTTTATTTACACTGCTTCGTATAAGATTCTGCTCTTTTGTCTGTTTTAACCTTATAGTTTTTACCTTTGACCTTGATATCTGAAGGTTAGTTTGGACGTTTGACGTTGTGGATAAGTAGGAATCTTTCCTTTTATGGTAGGTATATTCTTTGTTAGTCAGTCAAAATTTTCGTCCACGCAAGAAAACTGTCGTAAAAAAACCATGCTAGAAAAGGTAACTTTTTAATATCAAATTGGGATTCTTGTGATTTTATGTTATTTGTATTTTTGGTTTGTTAAAACTTTATTAAAGGTTATCGTAGTAGGATTTTTCACGTGTATTTTCTCTGTTTGGGTAAAAGATTGATATTCACGTAAATTTTGTTGTGTTCTATACTTTATCCGTGTTAGCAGTTCTGCGTGTTAGATTAAATGTCATTTTGCTTTTCAATTTCTTGTTTTGAATGTTGTGTAAATAATAGTAACAATTAATTGAAAAATAGAACAAAATATCAAAATTAACTATGTTTTTCCAATGTCATAATTGAGTTTTTGTTCACTTCTAAATATGAGCAGACTTAGACCGTACGGTTCATTTATGTAAAATCGTCAACAAGTAAGATACAGAGTAGTCATGACTTCAGTTTATGTCATCTGGTGAAAGGGAAACCAGTGGCAGAGCCAGTGTGCAATCCATGTAAACTTTTGCGAAACAAAAATTACTTCTTGTGTTTCAAAAAAAATATATCGGATTAATTTAGCTTGTTAATTGAGCCATACAAAATACATTTGTTATTAAATTGATCCCTCTCAAATAAATTTCTATCTGCCGCTGGGTGAAACACATTATGACTGACTAACCATAAAATGAGAGTTGTAAACCGATTGTGTAGCTATTTAAGAACCGAACTTAAAAGAGGAGATATGAAAACACGAGAAACCCATCTGGGAAGTGTATTTACGATGATGGAGACACTCTCTCCCTCTCTCTCTCTCACACAACTTTCTGTAATAAAGGATTAAAAGTGGGGGAAATTTCATAACTACACTTTGTGTAGTACCACAATTCAACAATACCATCAATAGAATGACTTTTTCACAAATACACTTTTCATTAATGTGTAAAAGACAAAATTAACCCAACTTTATCTCTAAGATATCACCAACTTTTTCTCTCTATCGTGACTTTCTTCTCTCTGTCGAGATCCATTGACGAGGCAACGCAGAGCGACGGCGGCCAGATTGAGAGACGACGACAGCAACGGGGAGCGACGGCGGCTGCGAGATCGAGCGACGACAGCGGCAAGATCGAGGCCTTTTGGTCTAACCTCAACGCATCATTCGATTCCGATTGCAGCAAGGAGAATTAGATCCCACTATCTGTTTCCTCTTCGCTCAAATCCTCAGTCTCCTTCACCATCGATGTTCCGATTCGCTCCGGTCGAAGGCGAAACACGGCGTATTAATGCAGAGATCGAAGAAGTAGAGAAGGAGATCGAGAGATTATCAACGAGATTGGAATCGCTCCGGTTAGAGAAGGTCGANTGAGATTGGAATCGCTCCGGTTAGAGAAGGTCGAGCAGATCGTGAGAAGCATCGCGATAAGAGGAAGAATCGTTCCGGCGAAGTTCATGGAA
>OVBX01005589.1:0-12917 GCA_900406325.1 Erucastrum elatum
GGAATAATGATTCGGATGGTTGTGTTGATGTGAATGATTCTATATTGAGGCGCTTGTCCATGGGTTTCCCTGATTTGTACAACAACAGCTCTAGGCCTTCTCTTGGCGGTTACAGTAACGGTATGATTGATTGTTGGATTAGTGATTTTGATCTTTTTGTTTTTTTTCTGTTAAACACTTTTGACTTTTTGTTTGGTTTGGTGGTAGTGGGAGGAAGCATGTTTGGAACTGGTAACACACACCTCCAGAATCTTGTAAGTTTATTGCATATCTCTTGTTCTTCCTCCATTTCCTTGTGGTTTCTTTGGAATCTTTCAAATAAGCACAGTTTTGAAAGAGCTGGTTCAACTTTTGTAGTCAAAACTCTAGTGGATTTCCCATTTGCAGGCTTTTAATAGATGTGGTGTTACACTAAATTCTTATATGGGTTTTGTTTTCAACCTTTTATTTTCTTCTGCCTTACAAAAATTATGCAAAGTTAGTCACTTCAAGAGAATCGGTAGAAAACTATGGATTGCTAATTTTGTCCCCTTGTTGTTTGTTCTTTCAGGGGGCATCTGCGAATCACATGCTTGCAAACCATGATGCTCTTCGGACTCCCGTGGTAAGTCTTTTGAAAAGCGAATGTTTTTTCTTCCTTTGTTTGTGCTTCTGATCCGAGAGACGGGAACCAGTTTATGGTTTCGAAACTTATCATTTCTAGAATGAGTGACGTTTGTTTCAGTTATTTGGATTTTCTGCAGACAACAGAGACTTTAGAATGATACGTTGTTAAACTTTTTTGCAGGTAAATGGGCAGAGGCTCTCTTTTGGAATGACACCAAAGACTCGGAGGCAACCAAAACCTGGGGAGATAATGCTCTCTGTACATGGCTCTCCTTTGGGTGTCTATAAAGAAGATGACAACATGGGAGCTATTAACGGTATGCTACTAGATAACCACTCCTTTCCCATTTCTTGCTCCAAAATATTTGTTCTTATGTGGAATTATTTGTTTCTGCAGAAGAAGACAGTTGAAGATAGCTTCAATAGGGGCAGAAACTTGCTGATTCTCATTTAGTCTAAGCTAATGTTTGCTGTGCATGTCTATTCGGATTCCATAAAAAAAAGATATTCGTTGTGTCAGTATATATATGAAAATTCTGCCTTGTAATTTACCAAATTGTGTTCAAGACCAGTTGTTTCCTCTCTACTAGCTAACTGTTCTATAATGTTGATTCGGTTGAACATGAACGTGTGTTGGGATGTGTTCATGGTGATTGGTAGGTTGTGTACACTGTGTCAGTCTCATCCACGTCCACGATTGCGCCTTTCTGCAGTTTCTTTTGTTCATCCATTGTTGGTGTCTCTCTGTTGGAGACGGTTTATACAGTCAACGAAGATGCATTGTGGGATATATAGGCAGAGTCTTGTGGCTATGCTTAAGACTAAGAATGATGTGGAGAGCAGCTAATAAATCAGTATTTTATACAAATGCGTTATGGAACATTGTGTTACTGTTATTTCTATTAAAAACATTTTCTAACAAGATATCTGTTATAACTTATGTTTTATGTAGTCTCTTCTGTTACGTAGATTTGAAACCAACAAAGCAAAAAATGTTATAAAAAGGAAAAAAAAAAACAAGCTAATTTTATCTTTTTTGAAGAACCCTAATTTAAACAGAACCGAAAACCAAACCGGTTCGTAAAAACCGAACTTAGATTAGTATTTGCAAAAATAACAAACCGAAAACCAAACCGGTTAGTAAAAACCTCGAGAAAAACCCTCAAGAGTCAGAGAGAGCTGAGCTGAGCAAAGCAAGAAACAAAAATGGAGAACAAAATCGAGAGCTTGGAAGACTTCGTGAAGGTACACGGAATCCTCTTGGCGGCTTCTGGTCTGCCGCAGAAACTGTACGAACGCCTCTTCCACAAACTTGCTTCGGATACTCTAGATGGCGGCGCTCACTTCCAGATCGAACTCTGCGACGATGGTCGGAGACGGAGGCTCGTGCTCACTTCCGAGTCTATGCCTAAAGACTCTGACGTCTTCCTTGTCGACCACGCCTGGACTTTTCGTCTCCCCGATGCCTATAAACAGGTTGATACAAGTTTGAACTAATTATCTTTTTTTTTTAGTTACTTAACTTTCATTAATGGAACAAGTTTGAGCAGATGATATGTTCTTTTGATTCAAAATGAGAAATTTCTGTCTATTTCTACAAAAAAAAAATCAATTCGTTTTTGTAATTTTAGTATTTTCATTTTTCCCTTAGTTTTTTTTCCTACACTATAGGATTCTGACATATTAGTTCAATGGTTTTGTTTTTTGTTACTTCAGCTTCAAGAAATTCCCGGTTTGGCTGAGAGGATGGGTTCTTTGATGTGTGTTGACACTGATTTAGAAGGAGAAGCTGGAGAAGAGGAAGAAGAAGAAGAGACAGAGAAGGATGAGCAAGTCTCTGTTTTTAAGGCACTAGAGAGTGAAATTCGTTATGCAGCTGATAAAGGATATGACTCTTTAAGATGGTTGGAGTTAGAGGGTCTTGGAATAGATGATCACACATTCTCGTCCCTTCGTTTACCTAGTCAGTTTCAGGTACGCGGCTTTTTGATCTTTTCCCTCTTCTTCTCCTACTTTCATTCTAGACTAAAAAAAGCATGAGTTTGTCAAAAATACAAAGATTCTAAAGCGTTTTTGTTGTGGTAGGACTTGCTGGCGCTAAGTCTTATCGGGAACAAGCTTGAGAGTGCGGATGTGGTTATACAAGAGGTTTTAAAGTTTAGTAATCTGAAGGCGTTGTGGCTGAATGACAATCCTGTTCTTCAGAAAAGGTAACTGTGAAGTTAGAAAAAGGGATATGATCAGAGATTTCTCATGTATTTTTTTATTTTTATTTTTTTTTGTTTCAGTGAAGGTCGGTTGGCTGACGAAATATTGCGAAGCTGTCCGAGTTTGGAAATCTACAACTCGTGTTTTACCCCTAACTATGGGGTGTGGGCACTTGGTTTCTGTGGAGATGTCGTTGGGAAGGATAATCCTGATTATGTTCAGCAGGATCAACCTTTGAGCAATGTCACCTCACTTGACCTTTCAAACCGGTCAATACACAGTCTAGTCAATGAGGTTTTTTTTGGTGTCCTTACATTCTCTTCTTAGACTGGAGTGTATTGATTGGAAACAAGTATTGATGAACAATAAACATATCTCTCTGGAATTTTTGTGCTATAGACTCTCTTTTGTAGGTGTCTGATTTGTATACCCTTGCTTTCTTCATTTTTTCAGGCATTCTCTGTGCACGAGTTGCCTTTACTGTCTCAACTAAATATCCGTGGAAACCCATTGGACCAGAATTCTGTTGGAGAACTGTTTGAAGTCTTGAAGCTCTTCCCTTCGCTGTCTTCCTTAGAGGTAAATTGTTTGAGGTTGTCTTTTCATATTTGGACACAACTTGAGGTTACCATATAATGTATTTATACTGACATGATACACCTTGGTTGTAGGTTGACATACCTGGACCTCTTGGAAACAGTGCTGTAGAGATCCTTGAATCTTTCCCAAAACTTTCTTTGTTAAATGGCGTTGACACAGCTAAAATATTTGAAAATGGGAAGCATGTTGTTGACTCGATGATTCAACCACGGCTTCCTGAGCCGAAACCCGAGGATAGTCTCATTGACCGTGTTCTTGGTGCAATGTGGTTGTATGTGATGAACTATCGTCTTGCGGATGAGGAAAAGATTGATGAAACTTCCTTGTGGTATGCAATGTTTTTCTTTTCTGCTATATTATAATAATAATTGTGGTGGCATTGTTTGACACAAGAAATCTTCATGACTATTTTCTTCTGCTGTTTGTATCTGCTGTTTAAAAGATTTCTAACATTTATCACTTAAATAGAGAAATTTGAAAATTTCAGAAAAGGAATCTAATGCAAAACATATTTAGTGATATTGTTATAATGCTGTGACGATTCTACCCAGTCACCAAAAGCTAAGCATTTGGAGTACACATCAATGCTTCTTATACTTTTTGTATGTTGGATACTCCTTTTGGCAGGTATGTGATGGATGAACTGGGTTCAGCTTTGGGGCATAGCGATGAACCCAATTTCAAAGTGGCTCCTTTTCTTTTCATGCCTTCCGGGAATCTAGACTCTGCTGTGAGGTATAAATTTTCCGGGTTTTTTTCTGCTCATTCTTGTTAGCTATTTTTTTTTTTCATTTTTTCCCTGGTGCTGCAAACACTTATTACGTTTGCAGTTTAAAACTGTATGTGATTGATGAGGTGTCATACATTATGTATGCAAAATATTTCCATAATGTTACATTGTTATTTTCTGTGTATCTGACATATGCCCCGTGTTTATTTTGGTTCAATGTTCCAGCTATTCAATAATGTGGCCTATCAAAAGTTGTCATAAAGGTGATGAGTGTACTCGTGATTTTCTATCTGGTATTGGGGAGGACAAACATCGGTCTGCCAGGCTCACAGCTTGGTTTCACACTCCTGAGAACTATTTTATTCATGTACATCCCCTGTGTCCCCCTCCTTTAGCTTGCTGTTATCGTCTCCTTGGAAGATTTATGTTTATTTAAAAGAGTATTGTTCCCTGTTATTGATTTTGTAGGAGTTTGAGAAATACCAACAAAATCAGCATGCGAAAGCTTTCAAGTCTCTACCTTCGACACCTTCAATTTCCCAAAGCATTCACCATAGTGATGGGTCTCCTTTACTGGTACACACGGATCTACCCCAAGTTGAAGAGTTTCTGACACGTCCAGAATTTGTGCTCAGTACGTTCTCATGATATATTCCTTGCTCTCATTAAGGATTTTTAGATATGCTATTCAATGCGACTTTGAACTTACCACCAAAGTCTTAGCTTTTTAGTTATCTTTCGTCAAATTTCTCTGTTGTTTTTTTGAGCTGTGTCAACTGCCTGTTTGCAGCAAATGAGCCAAAAGATGCAGACATTATATGGACGAGTATGCAGGTGGACGAGGAGCTGAAGAAAGCGGTGGGACTAACAGATGACCAATACATTAATCAGTTTCCCTTTGAGGCTTGTCTTGTTATGAAGCATCATCTTGCGGAGACTATTCAAAAAGTAAGTTCAACAGATTGCACCCTTAAACTATGTCAAACACCATTAGTGAAACATATATATTAGATCTGTTTGTTTTGTGGTCACAAAATATAACTAAAACTTACATATCAAGGTTAAGGTTTAGCTGATATATCGTTTGATGTTCTGCTATACAGGCTTATGGATCTCCAGAATGGTTACAACCTACTTACAATCTTGAAACAGAGCTGACCCAGTTTATTGGGGACTATTGTGTACGCAAACGCGATGGTTTGAACAATCTGTGGATCTTGAAACCATGGAATATGGCAAGGACAATCGACACAAGCATAACCGATAATTTATCAGCTATCATCCGCATGATGGAAACTGGTCCAAAGATCTGCCAGAAGTACATAGAGCACCCTGCTTTGTTCAAGGGGAAGAAGTTTGATCTGCGATACGTTGTCCTGCTGCGGAGCATTGACCCGCTGGAGATTTACCTGACAGATATCTTTTGGGTAATAATGCTTATTCATAGCAGCCAGCCACTAATATTTAAATTACGGAACACATATGACAAATATCCTACTTGTATGATTTCAGGTTAGGTTGTCGAACAACCCATATTCATTGGAGAAGCACAGTTTCTTTGAATATGAAACCCACTTCACTGTCATGGTAGCATTCATTCCACTTAAAAATTCAGCTCTGATAAAGATCTATATAATAACAACTCACCTCCCTTTTTTTCTTATTTGTTTCAGAACTATGGACGGAAGTTGAATCACAAGCCCACAGCAGAGTTTGTGAGAGAGTTTGAACAAGAACATAACGGTACGCAATGTGTATTTGTATTTCCTTCCTCCATGTATATATCTTTGTGGTTTTTGTACCTATCAATAACACAATTCTACTCTTTAACAGTGAAATGGATGGATATTCATGAGAAGGTGAAGCAAGTGATACGGCAAGTGTTTGAGGCGGCGGCTCTTGTGCATCCGGAAATGAAATCTGACAAATCTAGGGCCATGTACGGAGTAGATGTGATGCTCGATAGCTCCTTCCAGCCAAAAATCTTGGAGGTACGTCTCGCCTGCCTCTTTTTTTATACGTGTTAACAAGAAAAGATTTTTGGAAACGCAACTTACCTGATAGTATGCTACTAAACAGGTTACATACTGTCCTGACTGCATGAGGGCTTGCACCTACGACATGGAAACCATAGATGGAAAAGGAATCGTGAAAGCCAAAGAATTTTTCAACTATGTATTTGGGTGTCTCTTCTTAGGCGAGACTGCTCACGTGACTCCCTTGTGAGCTCATCAGCTTACGAAGATGGGTTGAACTGTTTTGATTTGGAACCATGTCTTTTCTTTTTGTGCTAGTGTTTTCTGTATGCACCATGGGAATCATTTCTTAAACCGTTTTCCTTTTGTGTGTTCGGTGATTGAAAGTGTATTGAGACTTCATTGTTGAGATTGAAATCTTAATATGTAGGGTTTCTGTTTGCAACTAATTCAGTTTTTTTTGGGCATCCTAACTCATGTCATTTGAATTATGATTAAAAAAGGTTACATAGTTTCATTATGTATGAAGAGTTTACAACTATTAGTTTTAGCCATCCCAAGAAAATTACGTCACATGCAAATGATTATGAATTAGACGTTCAAAATTTTAACATATACTCCCTCGGTTCTAAAATAGATAATATTTAAGAGAGTTTTTGATGTTTTAAAATAGTTGATGTTTTTATATTTCAATACATTTTTTAGCTTTATAAAAAAATGTTAACCAATGATATTTTGTGTTCTATTTTGTAATTGGTGAAATGATTTTTAATTTATTTTAATGCTTTTTTTTAAGTTAGAAACAAGTTTTTAATAGTTGTGTCATATCTTAAAACATCATGTATTTTGAAACATAGAAAGTACAAATTTTAGAATATTATTTAACTTTAGGTTTACATAATTATATACCGAACCAAATTTCTCTTATTATATTTTAACCAAACGAAATAGGTAAAAAAATCTTTTCAAAATTATAATTTTAAATCATATATTATCTTTGTTTTTATATATAATCAATTCAAAATTAAATATTGGCAGAAAATAATAATATTTAAAATCAATATTTTTTAAAATCTATTTAAATTTTAAAATTTCTATTTTGTGCATATTGTAATGAAAAACATCTAATTTCTAACATGCTAGAAGAAATTTGTTTTTCGACATTACATATCTATTCTATTAAATCAGAAACATAACTTATTGATATATGTGTCGTCTAACTATTTTAATAGAATATAGTAAAATCTTTTATTAATCATTTAAGAAAAGTATTTTACAAAGAAAAATATAAATATAACTAAAAAACATAAATAGAAAAAATAATTTTCTAAAAAAAATGTAAAACAAAAAATATATCCACATTTTTTAAAAGTGGATCATAATATAGTTTCATGTTAAAACATTGTCAGATTACATGTACATAGGAATTATGATCAATGGAATATGAAAAACTGAAAAAATATATCAAAACAGTTGGAAAAAGTAATGGATTAACGGAATAAAATTTTAATGGCTACACTTTCCTTTTTATTTGTTTCTCGTCATTTACTTCAACCAACAAAAAAAATGAGAAATTCAATTCGATTATTAAAATCACAGGATAAATGGAATAATTTCTGTTATTGAACTTTTGGTCTAACGCTTTTCTTAAAATAAACATTTTCTAAAAGAAAATAAATGAGCATGTTCTGGAAACTCTCTAGAGAGACAGAGAAAACCCTAAAAATCGACCAAAAGACTTCTGTCTCTCCTCGCTGTCGTTTCTGTCTTATTTCCTTAACATTTCACACCGACGAATCGAACTGTCATCCTCTACTTTTGTTTTCTTGGTGGCGATTGCTCTTCTCTTCTAATCTCTCTAGAGTTTCAGGTAATTTATCTTCCGCCTCCCTCCGTCCCTCGGGTTTCTCAGTTTGATTAATGTCAAAAATTATTATCTCGAATTGTGTCCATTGCCAATGTTATGTCTTCTCAATCCATCATGTGATTTGACCTTTTAGGTTTACGATTCATATTGCTTAATTAGTAGTTGTTTTTCGGTTTGTTGAGTTTGTGTAATCTATCATTAATTTTGGGTAACAGTTCTCTCTTTTTGCTTAAAAATCGTTAACTTAGAGAGCCTTTGTGACTGCTCGTGCAGGTTTTTAGTTGGGCACTTCAGAACAACAGATACTTTGGTTCTAGATAACTGGCAAACAAAGATGGATGATTGGGGTAAGATTTATTACATTAACAACCATTGTTCTTATTACTTTGGTTTTTTTGTAAAAGATTAGTACTGTCTGAATATTTTTAACTTATGTTCGCTTAGTTTCATATTTAAGTTCTCATTTTTGTTTCTGGTTTCAGAGGCTGAGGATTTTCAACCACTTCCTGCAAAAGTTGTACTCAAGAGTAACTGGGATGACGAGGATGTTGATGAGAATGATATCAAAGACTCCTGGGAGGAGGAGGATGAACCTGTTCCTGTATACTTTTTTCTTGTACATTTTATTGGTTTTGTTTGCATAATTTGATTTGAGATTACTGCTTAAACAATCTTATTTTTGTTTATTTAGGCACCTGTGGTAAAGCCTCCTACTGAGAAGGCTCCAAAGAAAGCAGCAGCAAAGGGTGTGGAGAAGAAGGCTGTTGAAGCTTCATCAAAGGACGAACCTTTAGATCCTCTTACTGAGAAACTTCGCATGCAGAGGTATATACTATTGGAAACAACATTTCACTCCTATATAATATATATGCTTCTTCTTTTGGTTCTTCATCAGTTTCTTCATTCTAGTACTGTCAGTTTCTAATGGTTCTGCTTATTTCTTATTATTCTTTCTGATCTTAGGCTAGTGGAGGAAGCTGATTACCAGGCAACTGCTGAACTCTTTGGAGCCAAGACTGAAGAAAAAAGTGTCGATATTTTTATTCCCAAGTCTGAAAGCGATTTCCTAGAGTATGCTGAAATGATTTCTCGTAAACTTGTCCCTTATGAGGTACTATAGATTGGACGTTATATTCATTTCCCTATTGGTTTTATGTCTAGGCTAACTGTCACTTATTTCTATCTGATTGATTCTTTTTGCAGAAAAGCTTTCACTATATTGGCCTACTCAAAGCAGTGATGAGACTTTCTGTAGCCAATATGAAAGCAGCTGATGTTAAAGATGTTGCTTCCTCCGTTACTGCAATAGCAAACGAAAAACTCAAGGCGGAGAAAGAAGCTGCTGCTGGCAAAAAGAAGTCAGGTACTCACATTCACTCTATGTTTTTCTTAACGTTTTGACTTATTAGACTTGTGAGTAAGCCGTTCTCACTGTTTCTAGATTGATCAGATTCATGATGATTTTTTTTTTGTTTTGGTTTAACTATGTTTCTTAGGTAAGAAGAAGCAACTGCATGTGGATAAGCCTGACGATGATCTTGTTTCGGGTCCTTATGGCGCTATGGACGATGATGATTTCATGTAAAATTTGCATTCTGGAAGTTGCAGTTACCTCCTTAGGAGAATGTGACTGAGAAGAGATTTAAATCATCGGCGGTTTTTTTAATACATCTATTGAAGTAACAGTTTAGTAAAACTAGAACACTCGTCTTTTCTCAGTTTTCTTTCTTTGCTTGGATTGTTTTGAAATTATGTATTAATATTTTATTTTTTTCGACAAACATTTTTACTTATACATTGGAAACAGTTGACATTTCATAGCACTACAGCTCACACAGGAGTTTTACCGTTCCAGCAATCCCATTTGCAATGACAATAATTTTTGGCTTTTATGTCGCAAAAGCCATTTGAATCTGGTCCAAGTTTATCTCTGCAAGAGTTATCACAATCTGGAAATTTAGCGCATGGTCCAATCAATTTGTCGCACCATATTTTTCCCACACTCTGTTCACCTATATAAGCAAAAAACTATATTCAATATAGATAAAAAAAAAACTTAATAATACTTTAATCAGTATATGAAACTACAGTATATGTTATACGTGGCACTGAACATTGGGCCGAATCAAAAAATTGTAGAAAAAAATAGCTAATTTTAAATCATATTAGTATGGATCAGTTATAAAGATCAATGAATACAGAAGGCTATATGTGTTACCAAAAAAAAAAGTATACTGAAGTCTACGAACACAATCAACAGCGAAATATGGGGGGTATATACTTATGAAGAAAATATTTTCACAGATATTTTTTTTGTGAAAATGTTATTGAATACAACTTTTATGAATAAATCTTAACAAAATGTGTACCAAAGGAAAGCAAAACAAGGAAGATTATGGAGAGAGCAAGTGAAGAAGCTGCCTTGGCCATTCTTTTTTTTTTAATATTTGTGTATGTTGATTGTAGATAGATCTAACAAATGTGGAGACTGGTAAAAAGCTTTATATACAATTATGAGGTGATTAATTATAGAGATATAATCACTAGTTTTTGAAGTATTTGACAATATCTCTTGACTATATATTTACAACTATTTTGGTACAGTATTTGAAGATATCTTACCTTTTCTTTAGATAGAGATAGTTTATCATCTTTTTTTTTGTCGACCAGAAAGTTTATCATCTATTGAAGAGAGATTTTGATATACTTTCATCTAAGTTTTATACAATTTAAAACATTTTTAACTAAATCGATCTAGGCAGCGCCTAGGCAACAACTCTCCTTTAACTTAAATGATTTTTTTTTAAAAATCTAATTTATACGATTCAAATAAGTTTAACCTATTTAAAATCAGTTCAAATCCTTTTAAAATGGTTTAAATCGACATAAAGTAGTACAAATCTGTTAAAGTAAATAATAATGTTAGTAAGAGTTCATAAATTTATTTAATTATTTTATACATCTACTTTTGATAATTCATCAAAATAAATTTTATTATTAAATCCAAAACAAAATATCTTATATAAATGTAAAGTACATATATCATAAATCAATAATTATTTAACGACTATACCCCGAATAACCCACCTATACGGTAGTCCTCAACCAAACGCCTACTCACCACCTAACGATTTTTTGAACACTCATCTCATGTGCAAAATATTCCATACATATTTCTTAAAAGCCTCTCTTTGTGGTTTCATGGCAAACATCATCTCTCATACCCTATTATTTTGATTAAAACAGTTAGATTAGTTTTTATTTATTAGTTTATTATTAGATTAAATTTAATTTTATTACTAATCTTGATTTTATATACCTATGTTTAACTATAAAAGAGTAGTTACAAAAATGAAATTACTACATTTTTAACAGTAGAAAAATAAATCGTTACGATTTGGCATTAAACATATTTATTTTATTTATATCTTATGTAGTCACAAAGTTATTTTAACATATTTATTTCTGTTCAGTCATAGATTGTACAGATTAATTTATTGTTTTTATTTCTAACCATATATTTACTTATTTTGACACTTCAATGGCTTTCACTAAATTTATTTTTCTCATGTCGCAAATTTACTTAATTTCATAGATTTAGCTAAGCGGGATACCTTAGAATAACACCAAAAAAGGTTTTTATCACAAATAGTCTCTAAGGATAAAAATGATCAAAATGTTTTATTAAAGATGTAAATATATACTTATATCCGTAGGGACAACTAATATAGACCTTAGAATTTTTACTTAAGGGGTGAAGATTTATGATTGAACTTAAAATTTTATAAAATAAAAAATAAATATGAAAAAAATGAAAAAAATGGTTTCAAAAGTTATTTCAAATTTAAAAATAATCAAAAAATATATATATAAATGTTTGAATTTGAAAACATATAATCTGAAACTACAAAAAAATATTTATTTATTTATTTGTATTTATATATCTAGAGTATAAGAGTCTTTTTACCTGTTAAATAAAATATTTTGGTCATTTTTCTCTTTAGAGTCTTTTTGTGACAAAACTTGAAAATAGTCTATTTAGGAAAATTGTATTCTAATTAAGATATAATAGATTTATTTATTAGTTGACAATATATTTTAAAATTTTTGACAGAGAATTGGTAGATTTGCTTATGTTTTGGCCGCATATTTAATTATGATTTGGTTACTTTTTTAGTTTTTAACACATATGTACTTACTGCCACCGATTTAATAGAAAACCATAATAAAAAATATTTAACCTCAAAATTATATTATCAATCAAAATTCGTAATTCATTGGAGCCGAGACCACCTAAGCCAAAATTAATTTGAGCTGGAATCATATAAACCAAAATATCTAGACTCTCAAGTTTAATCATCTAACTGCAAAAAATAAGTTGAAAATTTGATGTCGCACTTTAAACAAATGCATTAAGTTATTATATCAAAATATAAACCCAAAAGTTGATCGACGCTTTATTTATTTTTTTAACTGTGGCTCAGATCAAAATCTTTTTTTTTTTAATATTTTAACAAGCCAGAAGGAGCTTAAAAACTAAACAAGTTTGTAAATGACTTTTGATTAAACCAAGGCAAAATAAACTCTGGAATGGTATATTGTTGAACAGACCTCAAGAGATAAGTTTTTCTTATTGAATGAAAGAATGATTGTTCAATCAAGACATCAACGTATATTTGTACAATGTATCTCGAGAAATGATCACGAAAAGCAATGATCAATCAGAGACAAAACACGTTGAGAGGGGATCATAACCAAAGAGGAAACACTCAAGAGAATCTCGAATTGTATGAAAGCACTAACGTATATACAAAAATCATCCTAACCCAGATTATACAACTCTTAATCGGCCGCATGATTAGCCATTTGTTTGTCCACGTACGCGTTGATTCTCCACAACACCAGCTTGCTGTCCATTGTCATGCCTTCT
>OVBX01005591.1:0-12916 GCA_900406325.1 Erucastrum elatum
CTACAAATAAGAGATCACAAAACTAATCAACAATACTTTTGCATGAAGTATAGTTACCAATGAAAACATGTATAACTTGCCAAAGATCACGACTGGTTATCTATCAACTTTAAGAGGCAAAAAAGACAACAAAATGTGGAAGAAGAGAATTGATAGATTACAATTAACAGAAACTGAATAGACAAAACTGTTACTAAACTAACTCGTGATGATTTACTAACCTAAATCGAGAAAAAAAAATTACTAACCGGAATTTGAAGATACGAAAAGGTTTTAGAAGAGAGTTTAGAAATTGTAATGAGAAAGGTGGGATAAAATGAGATGCGTATTGGTCTTATTTATAATGCAAAGGGAAGACTCTCCAAGGGTTGTGTCTTTTCACAATACTAAATCGGTTGAAATCGTGTTCGAAATAAATGTTAGGGAAACTAAATCGGTTGAAATCATTTTTTAAATTAAAGATTATACGTGTAAGGGAAGTGTTACCAACACTATAGAAATTGACTAACAAAAATCGTGTTAATATCATTGTATGTGTTACTTTTTTGCAAACTTACCAAATCATTTTCCTAATTTTACAAATTGTTGAACAAGCTAAATATATTCCATTTTCCTAATTTAAACTTTACGTATTCATTTTATAATTTCATTTCACCACTCAAATATTTTAAATTTTATTATGTTTCATTTTTTACACATATTATGATTTCATTACTGATTAACATATCAAAATGGAATGAAATTATTTAGCTAATGGTACCAATAATTTCATTTCACCACTCAAATATGTTAATATGTTAATAAAATGGTATGCTAATGGCTCAATAAAATGGTACCAATAATTTCATTTCACCACTCAAATATTTTAAATTTTATTATGTTTCATTTTTTACACATATTATGATTTCATTAGATTATTGGTACATTTTTTTAACTATAATAATTATGACTCGTGATTGGTTAATAATAAGATATTATGGTTTTTTTCTAATTTATTTTCTCATAATATTTGATACTCACTAATCAATTTTTATTAATAACTAACATGATTTCATTTTTTAACATGATTTTCATGTCCGGAATTATAAAAATTACTATATTTCATTTTTTCCAGATTTTATGGTTTCTTGTACCTTTTTTTTACATTGCCAATACTTTAAATTATAGTTTCTGAGACCTTTTTTTTTTAAATTGCTCATACTCTAATATGATTGCCTTGCCACTTAAATATGTCATTATTAAGTTATCATAATTGTACATTTGCAATTTATATTGATTAGTTAAGCACATATATTCTATATTTATTACATAAGATGTATTTTTGGCAATGTTTGGCCGATGGTAAAAAATAAATCAAAAAGAAATTAAAAAAAATCGACCAATAAGATTATAAGAATTAATCCGAGAGTGGCCTGTATGATCGCCACGTAAGCAGGAATCACTAAAGTGACTTCTCTTTTAATGTATAGAGGGATTTAAATAAATATCTACTTTGAAAAAACAATTAAAAATAGATTCATAAAGACTTTTTGAATTTTTAAAAGAAAATTTGCAAACAAAGAAATAAAAAAATTAAAAAAAGTTTGAAATTGAAAATTTAGAATTTGAAAATAATAATTATTTACATTTATATATCTTTAAAACAAGGGTATATGTTGCATATATAATGTTAGGTAGATTTTAATTTACTTCTTTTAATATATAAAAATCAATTTGTAAACAATTCTTTAAAAATGATATGAAATTTTTACTATTACCAAAAAAATATTAATAGAATTTCTAAAATTTAAATTTTTTTTAATATAAAATAAATATAAATATGAAACAAACGGTTTTACGGCTAAATATTTATATATTTTTTTGGAAAATGTATAAAATCTTGAAAAAATTGTTTATCGGTAAAAATAGTAAGAATATAAAAATAAATTTAATCATATTTCGAAATTTATAAAATACTTTATAATTATTATATTATTTAATGTCATATTCAAATATAATTATTTTTTATGATGATTATGAATTGTATTCATACTCTAAACTAATGTGTAGCCCGCGCATGCGATCATTGACATTTATAATTAATTATTAATACATATTATTACTTTTTGAAAATTATAATAATATGATTTTATTAGAGAATTCTTTAGTATAATATTTTTTTTATAATTTCTTTGTACACTATATTTATTATCAATAAATAATTCCAAAATATCATCAATGTTTTCTTTTCAATTATTTTTTAGTATAATAGTTTTTTTAATAATTTATTTGTACACTATATTTATTATAAAAAATAAATTCCTTAATATCATCAATATTTTCTTTTCAATTATATAAAATTAATGTTTATTATCAATAAATAATTATTAAATATCACTAAATATTTTATTTTCAATTATATAAAATTAAAATTTACTTGTCTTACTTTTAGTCGACAAAAAAAATTAAAATTTACTTGAATGCTATTTCTTTTTTTGTTTCCTCTTTTTGAATTTTAAATTTTTTAACTAAAATATATTTTTGGATAACAACAAAATATATATAAAAGGTTATCTTCAATTTTGGATAATCCTTATTATTATTAATTTTAATCACTTATCTAATCAAATTGATTTAAAATTCGTTTTTATTTTTAGCTAATTTATATAATTTATTCATTAAGGATAAAACCGATATTAACCACTTTAACTTTTAACGTGAGAAATCCGTCGCAAAAAATAAATTCGCAAATAATAGTATTTTATATAAATATTTATTAATTCAAAACCAACACGATATATTATTATTAATGTTTTTGAGAAGTTAAAATGAAACATCAAATTATTTAAATAGGATAAAAATTCATTAAAATATATATATCCTTATTATTGTGTTAAATTGTTTTAGACATTCACATATTAGAATATTTTTAGAATATATTTTTTTACAAATGTGTGTACTTGATTAATGTTAAATTATATATTTTTTTATACCTTAATTTTATATATTTTTATACCTTTTTATAATAAATATATTAGTTCAAGGTAACAACATAATATATAAGAATTATCTTACTTTTGGAACTCTAAAATATTATTTCAAAATAACAACACAATACATAGGAATTGTTTTTTTTAAAATCTAATTTTATTTAACATAAAATTTTGTATTTAACATCAAATTTAGTTTTAATTATATATATATATATATAAACTTATTAAGGATAGTATCGATATTAACCGCTCCAACTTTTAACGTAAGAGTTTCGTTGCGAAAAATCACATCGCAAATAATAGTACAGATTTTTTTTCCAAAAATACAACTCAACAATAAAAGAAAAGGGTAAATTTCAATTATACCATAATTTTGATACCACTTTTCATATTTACCACTAGTAAATGATTATTTTCAAAAATACACTAATTTTATGATAAAATAACACTAAACTAATTTTTCAAAATATTTATAAAACATATATAAACTCAACCCAAACCCCTTAATATTAAACCGTAGACACTAATCACTAAAGTTTAAACTCAAATGTTTGTATATTTTTGATTGACAATATTTTTGAAAAGTGATACTTAACTTGCGGTAGTTTTGACAATTTATCCAAAAAAAATGACATGCTATATTTGTCATTAGTCATGTCATCAAATGTTTTAAAAAAAAAATTAAGTAAATGATTGTAAAGATGAGTTGGCTTTAACAGCTAACCATTATAGGAATAAGAGGAATAAGAAATAAATGAAAGAATATGAATAAAATAAGAAGAAAGTCGATTTCTTTCCTAATTTGATAAGGAGTAATTGTAGTATATTATTTCTTAAATGTTAAGAAATGTTAAGAAATTATACGTATCAAATATTCTTTCAAACTTGTGTAAATTATAAGGAATAATAACAAATACACTATTTCTATTCATTCTCGTCCTTGGATATGTGTCAAATCATTTCTCGTATAATGATTCGAGATTTGGAAATAAAAAAGAAAAGAGAAATATTTAAGAATATCTTATTTGTTTGGATTCAAGGTTTCGTGTTTGCTTTTCTCTTCTTCTATTCCTCTGTTTTGTGCTTTTCTTAAGCTTCGAACCGGTCCAAAATATTGTGCTCTTTACTTACCAAACGCGCTACAAGAGGAAGGCACTCATGGTCCAAAATAAATTATTTAAATAACGCCGATATTTTTTACCCAAGTATTTTATTATCTATTATTATAGCTGGTCACGAGATGAAAAACCAAGTCTAAACGAGTGTTAAGATTTTAAAGATTTTTTTACTTCCCAGAACACATTTTGAGTTTCATATATCAGAATAAGACACATTCCACTTGTTGAGCACTTTATCTCTAGTCAAAGACCTCATTGTCCTTGCAGCAAACGAAAGTAAACCAAACCGGTTCAACTTCACCCTAAACCAAATCATGGAACCAACTCACATAAACCAATCCTGAACCCTAGTCACCACATTCCCTCATTTCCTCTCTATTTGCACCCTCTCTTTCTCTCTCACAGTTCCAGCGGCGCCTCAGAATCTTAATCTCGTCGAGAGGAATGATTTCTTCCCCAATCTCACCGTTTTCTCCATTGTAGTTACCACAATCTCACCGTTTCACTCTCCCTTTTCTCGAGTTCATATGGATGATTTTCCAGATCTCAACGGTCTCAAGTTTTGATTTTTTTGGATTATTTAAAAGCTTTGTTATTGCAGCTTCGTTCTCACAGTGACAATCTGTTTTGTCATCTTGTTGTAGGCAACAACAAACCGGGTTCCATCTATGGTGAAGCGCCGGTGCCGTCACTCCGTTAAAGCTCTCTGTTTCGACTTCTAACTTTTTGCTTGATACGAGACTACTCCGCCGGGTATTTATTTCTCTCTTTTCTGGATTTTTATCCTGAAATTCATTTTATTTTGAGATTCATGCTTTGTTTTTGTTGCTCTTTTTCCTTTTTTCTACTCAAAGGAAAAGGAGAGAAAGATCGAACAAACTCATGTGTGGACGGATTGTTTTGGACAGGAGATTGGTGATCATGGGGCTGTGTTCAGCACGGTTGTGTTCAGGGGAGTTGTGGGCATGACACTTGTGTTCGACGGGTTCGTGTTCAGGAGAGTTGTGGACAGTATCGCTGTGCTCAGGAGAGTTGTAGACAATATCGATGTGTTCATGAGATTTGTGGACAGTATCGCTATGTTCATGAGATTTTTGGGCAAGAGAGATGTGTGGACAGTTGATTTGGGCAAAATATTTTTTGCGCAAGAGAGATGTTCGGGACCGTATCCACACAACCCTGTCCACACCGACCACATCCATAGAACCGCTGTCCACACTGACCACATCCACACAACCGCTGACCACACCGACCACATCCACACCGGCTGTCCACACCGACCACATCCACACAACCGCTGTCCATAGTCTCTTTGTCTCAAGCTTTAGAGTTTCACTCAATTTCCAGAAAATACAGAGCTCTTTGTTGCAGAAATCTTGTTGTTTGTTATGTTTCTTCCTCTTGGTAACTAATGTTGTAGCAACTTCTTGTTATCTTTCTTTTTCTTGGAAATTTTCTTTCTTCCACTTGTCTGAGAAAAGAAACATGATATGTTAATTTTTTTTCATAAACACCAAACAATAGCATTGCAACTAAATATATATTTTTTAAAAATCTCACGAACCACAAATCTCTAATCCTCTGTTGATTAAATTCCTAACTCCACCAATGGAACCATTCTCTCATTCGCCGATGGAGCCAATCTCTCTCTCTCTCTCTCTCTCTCTCTCTCTCTCTCTCTCTCTCNCTCTCTCTCTCTCTCTCTCTCTCTCATTTAGCTCCGACAAAGGATTAGAGTTTCCAGATGTGCATTTTGTGTTTCAGAAGTTCGTGCAGCTTTAACAACAAAGAAGAAAATTTAAAATTCATGTTGCCATCGTCAAGCTGGAGCTTTTAATCTCATCGCTCCGATCATCTCCGTACTTTCTAATCGGGTGGCCACAAAATAAAATGAATAAAATACACTTCTACACAAACTAGACTTTTGGACATATGTGCATTAATTTCACGTATTTTTCAGACTCAACGCTCACAAATGTTTCAAATCCCACCGATGGATCAAAAAGTGCTTTAACCCATCCAACGGTCAGAGACAGAGCCACACCTAACTTCTTTATTGTTTTATAACCGGTCAAAGACAGCTACCAAACCGGTTTCCTAACCGATGAACATCGATCTCGTCTCATTAAGGGTAAAAAGGTACATCTCCCTCTGAAATCCAACAAATTGTGTCCACCAAGCGAAATGTGTCCCAGCTTGTAAAGAAAAGACAGAATGTGTCCTTTGTGGTAATCAACTCATTTTTAAAACAAGTTTTGAAATTAATGTTCAAATTAGTTTCATTCATGGTTTTGTTCACTTAAACGATTAAATAATTTTCTATGTTTTCCTAAGAACTACACAATTTCAAAAAAAAAATCAATTTTCAGTCTCTTGCTCAGAAGAAGATGATGATGAAGGCAGGAACATAAAATGCATTAGAAGACTTTCAAAAAGTTTTCTAAATTGTAAATTTACTATTTGTCTCTTAAGATTTTCAAAAAAGAGTTCTCCAAAAGTCTTTTCTAAGGTGAGAAGACTCTTCCAGAAGTCATGGAGAAGCCTGCTAATGAAATCTTAAGTCCGAGTCAGAGTAAAACATGCATAACAAAAAGGTTAATAAAAATAGCTTCCAAACAGAGAAAAAACTTCTAAAATTAAACTTTTATACTTAAATAATAAATAAAACAATCATATTAGATTGTATCTGTAAGTTTTCAAATCTAACATATGAAATACACAAAACTACATATCCAAAGTTTATAAATCTACTTTTAAATGAGTAGAAGATGAGAACCATGTATAAATTAGTGAGTAAGACATGAGACAAAAAAAATTGGAACTAATATAAAGTTTAGTATTTTCAAGTTTAAAGAAATTAGAGAGAAGTAAAGGGAAAAGGGTATTTTCCGACCTGAACATTTTCGATCGTGTTTGTTCATACCCAAACAAATCATCAGTGTAAAACTATACATGAACTCAGATTTTTTTTTAAACTTTCGACCCAAACTTTAATCCGTAGTATGAAAATCTACATTGACTAACATCGCGTTAGTCAACCATTATGTTTTACAAAACGACGTCGTTTTGTAATGTATAAAAATTTTAAAAAGTTGCATCAGCTAGGGATCGAACTGTGGTCCCGTGGAAATATTACAATCTCACTTACAACTATGATACGATACTACGATTGTTTTCTTATTAGATTGAAAACATTTATATGTTGATTTGTATATTCTAAAAAAAAAATATTTTTGTTTACAAAATTTATTTAGCACAAATCATAATTGCATTAATAATTTATGTAGCTTAAGATTTTTAACACTTTTACAAATATAATAAAACTAAAAATAACATTTCATGAATTATTCAATCTAACATACAATGACATTTCTTAAATTATTATTCAATTTTAACATAATAGTGATTATAATTTTTTTCTTAAAAACCAAACTTAAATTTTAAATGTGTATCCACTGTTTATTTCAAAAGTTAAGTTTTGATTTTTTTAAGAAAAAATATAATCACTATTATACGTAAATTTTAAAAATTTAATATTTAAAATTAGATAACTATTTGAAAAATGTCATTTTAAAGACTGAATAAATTTTAAATATATTATTTTAGTTGTATTATATTTGTAAAAGTGTTAAAAATCTTAAGCTACATAAATTATTAATGCAATTATGATTTGTGCTAAATAAATTTTGTAAACAAAAANGCAAATTTTTTTTTATTTTAGAATATACAAATCAACATATAAATGTTTTCAATCTAATAAGAAAAAAATCGTAGTATCGTATCACAGTGGTAAGTGAAATTGTAATATTTCACCGGACCACAGTTCGATCCCCAGTTGATGCAACTTTTTAAAAATTTTATACATTACAAAACGATGTCGTTTTGTAAAACATAACGGTTGACTAACGCGATGTTAGTCAAGGTAGGTTTTCATATTACGGAATAAAGTTTGGGTCGAAAGTTTTAAAAAAAAAAATCTTAGTTCAGGTATAGTTTTACACTGATGATTTGTTTGGGTATGAAAAAACATGATCGAAAATGTTCAGGTCGGAAAATACCCTTTTCCCGAGAAGTAAAAGAGTAGGAGTTTGGGGCAAATAAGAGCTTTAAGCAACACTAGGTTACCAAATAAAAAACAAATCAGACATGGAGATATACCAAAACGTTAAGATATGTTATGAACAAGGCTCAAAAGAAAGAAAAATGAATGTAAGATGTGATAGATCTACCTTTATAGAACACACAAAAAAACATATACAAAACTTCTAGATTTATCTTTGAAGGAGTGGAAGATGAGAACCATATAAAAAAAAAAATCTGCAAAAACAAGATAAATAAGTTAGAATGACATAAGACAAAACATGAGAAATTGATATAAAATTTGGTGTTTTCAAGTTCAAAGAAGTTAGAGAAAGGTTGGAAAGTTTTAGTTTAGAAAACAAGTAAGAGTTTTAAACAACAAGATGTTACAATGATTACTAATGCAACTCCAAAATTGCTGTCAGACGCACCCTTCTCCCGGATCTAGACAAGCTATTTCTAAGAATATTGTAATTAAAATTTAAAAATAGATATTTTTAGAGAAATGTAATGATCATAAAGATGGAAGCACTTTTTTTTTCCTTTCATTTGATATTTTGTCAAAAAAATTGTATTCATTATATTTTATTAAAAACAATAACATAAAAACTGATATGATACATCAAATCAAGAAAAACAAAACAAGCTCTTGAGAAACAATCTATCACAACAGAAAAGAAATCAATGATAAAGTACATACCAAAATTTGGTTGGATGATGACAAAAAAGTTGTTGAGAACAAACGCAAATTAACTTTACAGAAAGCCAAGAGAAAAAAATGTATTGAGGCAAATACTCATTCAAGACTTCTTATTATTATGTGACTGAATAATATTACAACCTTAGACCCGTATTTTGTTTTTCTAAACCGAAAAATGCATACCATACCGTGAGGACCTTTGGACCATGCACCTCCAGATGTAACCTTGATAGCGAGTTTATCTTCAGTGCGCCTATATCCGATCCAATGATTGCTGTAATTTTACTGGTGCACAGATTTAAGACACATCCAGACGCAACAACGTTGATATCAGATGATCTTGTTGCGCGCTTTTTAACGATCGGAACTTTTCTCGCATCACAACGGGTTGCAGTCGCCTTCATCTTCTACACGATAAAAGTTTTCTAGATAAAGATAGATTTCTGTTTTGTTGTTTTGAAAGAGATCCCTTCTGAAAAGTTTACTCTATAAGCTGTCGAACAATCTACAATAAACATTAACTAAAAATCCCCAACTTAAATCCTTATTAAAGAGAAGGTACTTCTCCATTGCAATAGTTGACAACAACAAAAGAAAAATAAATAAAAATAATGTCTCCAATGACACCCAACAACATATATTTTGATAAAATCATCTCAAAGGTTTCCAAATGGTTGATTTGGATATGAAGACTTCTTCTCAGTGTCCAAAGGAGATGGAGTATGACCATTCCTCAGAATTCCCTCCTTAACACCAAGAAAATCAAAAGTCAGCATATTAGAGCCTCCCATGCTAACGTTGTTACCCAAATGAGGGCCGAAAATGCTACTACCGGACCAGCCTTGTTGATTTTTTTTTTGTCACAGGTAGAGAGTTCATTAGATTCTGAAGGTTTCCATTCTGATTTTGTCCAAAGCCATTAGCGACCACACTTGCCAAAGATGAAAATGAAGAAGGCAACCCTCTTAGCAAAGCAGAGGAATTGTTGTTGGTCGCACCATGGGTGAAATGATCCTGATTAGAGGGCTGGCTCCTGAGAGTCTGATCGTTGTGTGCAAAAAAATCCTTGGTTCGAAAGATTAGGGTTGGTGGGCAGCGAAAAAAACTCTTCAAACTTTTTCCAAGATGAACGGTTCATATTGTAATCTGCAGCTGGAGGGGTTATACCAGTTTTTGAGTTGTTACTGAACTGGTTGTGAGAGAGCACAGAATCAGCGCCGCCATTAAAGCCATGTCCACCAAGAGCAGAAATAGCACTGGCGTAAAAGTCTCGTGTGCCAAGGTTAGTGCTGTTGTTGTTGTTGTTGATCCTATTGCCGAGGCTAATCGAATCGCGCTGGCTTCTGAGAGTCTGATTGATGTGCGCCAAAAATCTCTTGTTTGAAGAGAATTGCATGGGGAAATTGGTTGGGCCGGGATCAGGGTTGGTGGGCTGAGGAACGAGCTTTTCAAACTCTTCCAAAGATGAACGGTTCAGATTGTAATCTGCAGCTGGAGGGGTTAACCCAGTGATTGATATGTTACCAAATTGGTTGTAGAGAACACGGAAGCAGCACCGCCGTAAGAGTCTCGTTTGCCAAGTGAAGAAGAAGCACTGCCGTGAAAGCCATGTATGCCACCACTTCCACCAGCGGCTGCTCCCATTTCCAAGAAGCTCACCATAGGCTTTCTTACTGGCTCATGTTTTAGTGCATCGCAGACTGTCTTGCGCGAAACATAATTGTTTCTTCTGCAATGCATCCCCAAAAAATGGTAAATATTTCAATATATTCCTATATCCACCAAATATAAAAAATTAAAGAAAATAAACAATATTTAAACCACAAAATTCATTTTGTAGCAGACACCTTAAAAATGTAGAGCGGTAAAGCGGCGTGTCAAATTCTAAGTAAAAATATTATGTCAATTTCAAACCTCAACTGACTATAAGATCTATGGACTAACAACACATTTCACTAATGTTTGTTAACATATGTTCTTGTAATCAATTCTCATTTGATATCAGTGATATAAACCAAACCATTGTACAGAAATTATCAATTATTAAACGGAACTATGAAAGGCGGAATATGGTTTTACCTAGAGAAGGTGGTACCACAGACACATCCATACACTTTGGTACCACAAATCCTAGAGTGATTTTTCCAATCAGATTGAAGAGCATAAATCTCTTCCTCTAACTGTCAAAAACAGTAGCCGACACCTAATGTGTCTAATATATGTTATTCACGCATCCTATCAACACCTCTAAACTTGTCTAATTTACGTTATTCACGCATCCTATCAACACTTCTAGACTTTAAGCAACTTTTTTTAATATTACTGACCTCCAAAACGTTTCGGGTTCACAGTAGTGACCAGAATAACACTTGGAGTGTTTCCATGCGCTTTAAACTTCTCACAGAAATCCGTAGCAGCTTTGTCCCATAAGTAAAGCTCCATCACAGGACCACTGCAGCAATCAGAAACTCATGTGATAAGTGTAATGGTATAGGTATATAACAAAAACATGAAGAATAACTTACTCGTTGGACCAAAATCCGCCTTGCATAAGCTATTTCGACTTCATCAAGCATAAGACTGTCTTTCAGGGTCTGCTCATTCACCAGTTTCATGTGACCAACATAATCTGCAAGCAGATAAATAAAACTTAAAACTATGTATACTAAATAATTCGACTACCATGAAACAAACATAGACAACTAAGACCAAAACCTAACATCATCCTAACCAAACCACTGATAAACTACAAAATCCGGTGGGAGCTTACCATATAGATCCCCCTTGAGATCGCATGCCGCTTCAAATTCTTCATATCCATAGAAGCGGAACCGGTCTCCAGGAATCTGAATCGGGCTGTTCTCCAGAACAGAGAGGACAGAGGTCCATGAGAAGGTAATGGTCACGTCGGGTTCAGCAACCCGATACACAGTCTTGCTTCTAGAACCATAAAACTTATTAAATCTATAAACAGAACCAGCAGTCATACGCGGCAGATAGGTATCAATCCTGCTTGGTGGGATGAATCCTTCGATCACAGTACCCTGTTCATAACGGAAAGAAAAAGCACGACTGTCAATAGCTAAATCGATCAAGCGAAACTGATTAAGAAAATTCATAAAATTTTGGAATAAACCTGTCTGTAAATCAGAAGCATCTCAAGACCAATAAGTGTCTTCGTGAGTGCGTTCCGAGCCTCCCAAAAATGAATCAGGCGAAACCTTAACTCGCCTTCTTGTGGACCAAATTTGACATCTCCGAAGAACAAAAAGTCATCACCTTTCGCAGAGGGGACACCAGATCCGCCGCTAGGTTTTGTCGGCTCGGCGGAGAGGAGAACGGCCTTGCCATTTGTTTTCTTCACCTTAGGATCGCCGGAGACAGCAGTAGCGAGAGAGACATCGGTTTGACTGGGTCGGCGGAGGAGAGAACGTCCTTTCCTTGTGGTTTCTTAGCGGTAAGATCACCGGAAATAAGAGATTTGCTGTTGGAGTTCATGGTTTGAGAGAGTTTTGTGTGTAACAGATACTATGAAAATGAGAATGTTATACAGAAACTCAGAGGGAAAAAGGTGTAACGAATTCATTAATAAGATCATTTCAAGATGTATCATTGAACACCAATGAATACGGTGTCGACTGATCGATCCGTTGAAGAAGGGGAAAGGTCGGAGAGATGAGATGTAGAAGAGATTCATCGGTTCACCGTTTTAGGGTTCTACAAAAAACAAAGAAATGAGATGTCGAAGAGTTAGGGCTACGAACACATTATCCGATGATGTGATTTTGGGCTTCTGATCCATATTCTCATTTGCCGTAAATATAAAATAGCCCAAGATCAACCCAATTCGCTTTGACGTGGACAAATAAAAATACCCTATCGGCTAATTTAAAGTGGTGACGTGGACGACCTCTCCCCCTCAATATTTTCCTCTTTTACTTATTGTGTGATATAATCCGGTTGGTTCGATTCGAACCATCATCACGCGGATTCATCTGGGACCAGCTCAACAAAAATAAATGACAACAAGGGGCCAGTGGCTATGG
>OVBX01005593.1:0-12912 GCA_900406325.1 Erucastrum elatum
GACGGGCCAGTCCACCTCAGCCCAAGACTCCCTCTAAAACCCTCAATGTGGGTGCTCTTACCAATCAACGCTCAGAATATCCCTTTATTATTAACGAACGTACATCAAATACTAGCATAAACTCGAAGTAGACTTGCAGACAGCTTTACTCCTATTATACATCGATTCGACTAACTCGGCCGTAATATTATACATACACGCATGAGTCGACGCCACCAAGTCACCAACATTATACCTCTTACCCAACTCGGATACGCACACGGGCACGGCTAAATATTTATTGAAGCCTTAACACACACCACAATGAGTAATCCTCTATTATTCTATCAAGAGATATTCATCGATGTCTTTTGAGACATGAGACATCAACACTTAACTGGAGGAGAGTTTCAGGATGACCAGTGCACAATACTACCAGGCCCTCCATGCTTAGGGGTCACCTGGATCGTGTTCACAAAACTCTTGTACTTTTTCAACAGATCACCTTCTATAACCCTGAACATGATCAGGTTCTTCTCGGGGTCCACCGCCTCGACCTTATCCTTGATTACTGTTGCCACTCCATCTGCGTCGATTGTTTATATAGGTTGGATTAATTAAGAATCAATGTAAATGTTATTTTATAAGCATAAAACTCTCATCGACTTGTCAGTCAAGATTTGAGCTTTGTTTCTATTCAAAGCATTTTTGTATATCGGTTTAGAATCCAGGTTATCAAAAATTGGACAATGACTTGCCATGCACGTAGCTCCATATGACCACTGAACCGACTTTTCCCCAGTCGCCTTCCTGTAGCTCACATTGCTGGATCTTGTCTGGAGTTGCTTTGGCCAAATGGTGTAGTCTTCCTGCGAACATCTGATGGAACTTTTCAGCAGAAGCACTAATCTCCACATCCGCCTCAAGCTTTCCCACCAAACTAGCCGCTTCTGCCATGATTTTTGCTTTGAGAAAAAAAAAAACGTTGGGACTTTTGGAGAGGAGTGAGCAAGTGTCGAAGAACAGAACGATATTTGTTCATCAAATTAATATCATGATTAGTTTGTGGCCCATGGTGATCAGGAACCCCGTCATAATCACGTGCCCAATATTTTCTAATGCTTTTCCTCACAAAATATCATCTGTGAAGAAACTACAACCCCAGAATGCTGTCCCTATTTTCCTCTTTGTTATTTTTTTTCCTTTTCTGATATTCATCAAAGGTATGGATGATTTTATTACCATTTTAACAATTCTATTTTCTTTTCTTATATGTTGTAGTAAATGCTATATTATTACATAATAAAATTGTTTAAACAAATCTAATTAATATTTTTACTTTATTAAAAGCCAATCTATTTTCCATTCTTCTTTTCTATCTTTTTCAGCTAATATTTGCTAGAAGACATTTATTAACAAGAGATGTTATAAAATTAACTTGAACTAGTATTAACAATAAAATTGTGATTAATCTTTATTAAAAGCCAATTTATTTTCCATTTCTTCTTTTCTATCTTTTTCAGCTAATATTTGCTAGAAGACATTTATTAACAAGAGATATTATAAAAATTAACTTGAACTCGTATTAACAATAAAATTGTGATTAATTTTAGTAGGAATGCCTGCATATTATATTATTATGCCTTTTATCATTTCTTCTTTCTTCTTTTCGTAAATTTTAAAGAAATTGAAATTCAAAAACTATTAAATTTAAATGTTTCTCTGTTGATTTATAAGTTCAAATCTCGGAGTCGATGTTTTTGGTTACTTAATTCTCAATTTCAGTGTTGCCAAAAAAAAACATCAATTTCAGTAAGCCTGTAACACAAACGAATGGGCCTTTACTTTGTTATTTCCTCAGCGAATTGGCTTTACTAAATTTTTGTATTGTTTTATTCCTCGTGTTTAAATAGAAACTCTAGGTACTATAAAGCTATACTACATAATATTATTATTTTAAAAAGCTAGTGGCACAAAATAATTAAAGGAATGGTAATAAAAAATTAAAATATTGACTATAGCGTCCAAATATAATATACTTTGACCGTAAACCCTATAAAAGGGTAGGTGCTAAAATATCTCTCTTAATTATAAACTCAGGGAGATCCTTGTTTTAACTTTTGACCCTTAAGTTTACCAAAAAAAAAAACTTTTGACCCTTTACTTCAAAGCCTCCAAAAAAAATTATAAACACAACTCATCAACATTACAAAGATAACCCTGATTACAATTATTAATACGTCAAACTTCAATTTTAGAAATTAGTAATGTTTTGAAGAAAATTATATACAAAAACAAAAGAAAATTGAAGAAGAAACAGTAAAAAGAAGAGAGTGCTTTCGAAGACTCTTCCCTCGAATAAACGCAAAGAGGTGACAGCCGCTATTAATACCGCCTGTCGTACTTTCTTCTAGGTCAGGGCACGGATCGAATATCCGGGTTTTTTAAGGTATTTGTGATTTGCTTCGTATGTTAAGTATATCTAATTTTTGTATTTGCTTTGCTTCGAAAAAATACGAATATTCGGAAAAACAGATATCCGGAAAATAATAAGATATTTGCGGATATTTGCAGATACTTACTGATATCTTATATGTTTTGATTAATACAAATAATCTTCAAATTTCGATGCAGATTTGTTTTGTATAATATATATTTTTTACGTAATATATATGATAAAAATTAAAAAAATTAGTAAATCTACATATTTTGTAAACCATTTAAATTTAGTTAACTATTATAATAACACAAAAATTAAGAAAAAAATATAATTATCATAAAATATTTTTTTTCGTTTTATGTACTACTTCTATATCAGTAATAATGTAAATAACTGTCAAATCATATGTCAGAATAATAATTATATAATTTTATACATATATAACTTTAAATATAATCAAAATATACATGTATTTATATATTGCCGGATCGGATCGGATATCCGCTTTCCAAAATTTTAATATTTGTGATTTGCTTCGTTTTTGACGGATATTGAATTTTAGTATTTGCTTCGATTTGTAAGTTACGGATATCCGAATTTTTCGGATCGGATCGAAGCAAATAACGAATCGAATCAAAATTTACGGATATTTTGCCCACCCCTACTTTCTTCCACAGACCTAACCAACTAACCACACACACAACACCACACTCTATCTTTCTTTGCTTACCACTTCCGAGACAAATAGAGAAGCTTTTACCTTTTAGAGGAAAGAACAGTGCAGATCTTAGAAGAATCCGAAGACCCACCACCAAAAATAAACCAACTAAACCAAGTCAAAGTCTTATATTTGCCCACAAGACAAAAAGTTGAGTTCCAAAAACTCCTTTTTATTCTATCTTCTCTCTTCTGTCTTTAGAAGAAGTCTCCAGCTTCATTTGACTTCAACTGTTCCAGTTGTTTTGTTTGTCTTCATGTTCGTCTGTTTTGCGGTTTCTCTGAGATGACTTGCGTGTTGGTACGTAGAGAAAGACAAAGAAGGAAAAGTAGAAGATGGGACATGACCATCAAATATTACTTCTTCTTCTTCGTTGTCATGGTTCAGATATGCTTGTCCTCATCATCAGCTTCTGTTGATTCTCGTCGCCATCTCGTCTTCTCGCCGCCGAGAAAGACCATGTTGTACGCAACGGCACCGTTTCGTGCGGCGTTGAATAGAGAAGGTGACATTTATGGCGACAACAAGAGAGTGGTTCACACGGGTCCCAATCCTCTCCACAACTGAACTGACTTTAACGTGTTGCTATTATTATCCATTACTCTCCGCACCCACCCTACGAAGACTACAAGCAAGACGCAAACGCTAGACGCTAATCACGACTCAAAGGCCCTTGATGTAAAATTATGAATTGTCATAGATTTTGTAAGTCATCCTCTTTTTATGTATCTCAGGGTGCATGTAAACATTTTGAGCTTTTTGTGTAGGGTTTAGTTCGGTTATGTAGAACTCTCTATTAATGCTAGTATTAAGATTTTAAAGGTTACTCACCTCTCATTCCTTAAATTTCATTTTCCGTTAAAACGTTAGTAAGATATGGTATTTTTATTTTCAGAAGAAAAAAAAATTTAATTTTTTTTATTATTTTCAAAAAAAAAGATATGGTATTTTTTGTTTGTTTTATGTCATGTAAAGGAGATTAAATTATCTTATGATCAACATAATAAAGGAACGAAAAAAAAAAAATATATATATATATATATATATTATTAACCAACGGATATAATGTCATTTTTCATATAATCATCATTTGGTGTTTTAGCTCCAGTCTCGTATTATTTTTCTTCATCTGCTGCCTTCGTAAACCCATTTTTATCCAGCATACACCTACCCCTAGCTACCAAATGAGTTAGTATGAATAATTATCTCTATTCTAGTAGTATTGCTATAACCAATACTAGTACAGTGATTAGATCAATCAACCGCTCATCATAACTATTCATTTGACAAATCTGCAAAGTGCACAAAAGATCCTCCATGATTCCATCTCACACTTAGTTAGCACCGTTATTTAAAACTAGAAAACTCAGCAATGCATCTGTGTATCAAAGTAGTTTTTAGTATGAAGTAAATGGAATTTGACATTTTCACACCAACTATTTACAGCCGTGTTTGGTGGAACATTGCCACCATAGAACGTTAAGACACAATATATGCATCTTCGGATTCAAACAAGATGCATTCGTTTTTAGGAAGAAGAATTGGATTCAAGGTTCAAATGGATAGTAGTATACCCCCACCTATGGTAGTATAATTAGATTGAATTCATTATTATTTTAAATCCAAAAAAGTTGTAAATATGTATAAATGTATAATGAATACTCCTAACCTCTGTTCAAAAATGTGGCCGCGTTACCGATTTTTCGTCCGCTTCAACGCTCCACGGTTGATGAACGTGGCGATTAGGGTTGATTCGGTTGTTTTGAACAGTAACCCGCATAATTTCGACTTAGAACGTTGAATAAGAAAACGCAGCGTTGAATTTGACAAAACCGTGGTATGTCCAAATCTCTTAAGCACTGGAAAAACCTCAGATTTGATATTTTTGGATGGAAACACATGAGTAGTATGTGTTTTGCTATAAAAATGTTAAATCGACTTGCTTTTGTGATGAAATCGTCGGGAGTTTAGTTGAATCAATGGCGGTTGCGAGCAGAGATAAAAAAAATAGGTTTGGGAAGAAGATGACTCCAAAATTACGATCTTACCCTCACTAAATAAATGAATAAAAAGTTTCATATTAGTGTAATTAGTGAGGATCGAACTCTGCCACTTTCCTGAGTCTCAAAAGCCACTATAACCACTTTAGCCGTACAAATTCTTTTTCGACTAACGCAAGTATAAATATATAACATTGTTTTTCAATTAATCTGCCTTTGTTTGCCCAATTTACAATTCGGCAATAACCATTTTGGCTACTTAAATTCGTTGTACAAGTATGAAATCATACGTATATACTGGATACAACTTAAAATGTTAATGTTTTTTTGTTCAACCTCTTAAAAGTATAAAATGTGGTATTATACGTATAAAAGTACAAAAAATTCCTCTCCGCGTACTCTCCGATTTTTTCCGCTTTTTCAATAAATCGTTAGACCCGTGTGTGGCGCACGTGTAGCGCCTAACGAGTTTCCGAACAGGGCTCCTAACCGATTAAATGTGATTTTACAGCCCCTCGAGAAAAAAAGAACTATAAAGTAAAATCTCTTCCAAAAATGTTTACGTACGGTGAAAAATTAATGGAAAAATAAAGTTTACACATGATCAAGGATATAGTTCTACGACTTTATTCACGGAAACCATAATTTCTCTCTGACTAGATCCTATTTGAACTATTTTAAAAATTTGTCGTCATCGTTTATTATCTTGCATTTTCTTTTACAGGTTTAACATTCATTTCTAGTAAACGGAGGAAATAACGGGATTGAATGACACTGGGGTAGTATTAATTTGTTACATAAAGCATACGTATGGAAAAGAGAAATGGTCAGGCCATGGCTGTGACACTGTCCATCTTCTTTATTGCTCTCTGCCTCTTTTTCTTTACCGTTCCCCTCTTCATACGCAGTCACGTCAATAAATGTTCATAATCGTTTTTTAAAAGATTTGGCACCGCTTGATAGATCAATCTCGGAACTGAGCAAGACTCCTTCCTAATAAATAAAATTTTGCAACCACAACAGATAAATCACTCATGCTGAAGTTCAAGACAAAGTGGTCTACATTACACACAATGTTTTTTTTGTTTTTTTTTCGACTAATGACAATGTTTAGACAGTTTAATCAAATACGGAACTATAACAAACTGAAAATAATTAACCTTAGAGGCAAGGCTACTCTTGCCATTTCTCGGGTTATCGTAAATTTTCTTTTACGGTGGTGCTTTTGTTAAAAAGGGTTTAGTGACATTATACGAAACGCATGCAATGATTAAGATAAAAACCAAATCTCATCTCAAGAAAGGGCAAGACAAAAACCGGTTCAAGAATAGAAACATCCAGAGCCGACATAATACAGTTTGAAAACATGACGGAAACTTAAATTATTGAGATCGGATTTGTTTTGTCAACCAACGGAGACCCAATTACGTTAGACTCATCGGTAATTGTGTAAACGAGATTAAAATATTTGTAGTACATTTAATTCTTGATTATAAACACACTCGTATAAATGCATTATCGAGACAGATAACGGTCTTAATCACGATGTCACCTTTATAGAAGTCCCAAAGATTCTCTAGCTATAACTATCGGTCAAACACATTCGATCATAATTGCCCCATTTGTTAAGTACTCCAGTAGATTTCATAACGAATGTGTGTTGTTCTTGTTAATTTCGGCACACAAGTAGCTTAGGTCTCCAGCTCTTTTTCTTAATTGGGCGTAGAATTAACAAATACAGATACTATTTAATGTTTGTCATAAATAGACTAAGAGCATCATTATTGGTAGGACTTATCCTTGAGTCCTTAACATACTTTATTATTACTTTTATGTTTAGAAACAAAGCTAAAGACTTTTCAAAATTTGTAGATTATTGGTAGGACTTTCTTGAATCCTTAACAAATGGATAACTAACCTTGAGTGTGGTGGAAGAATCGCTAGAGAAAAGGGTTCTGAGTTGAATTAGAGACTGGTTGAGGTAAGGCATTATGACTCTGAGCATCCTCTTCACATCTTCTTCTCTCACTCCAGCTCCTTTATGCATCTCTTCCCCTCCACTACTCCCCTGCACCCATTCATATATTAATATACCTTTGAGACTCATGAGTTTCAGACCCAATCACACAAGCAACATGCAAAAGAGCCAGAGAGGAGTTTTCTTATATAACAGAACAAGCTCCATGAAAAAATTATCAAGTATCAAACACATTCATTCAATGCAACAGAGAAAAATTACTAAGCATCAAACACAATCAATACGGATGTATCGGGACAGAGTGAACGAAAGGTATAACAGAAGTAATTTGCAGTGAGGAAAAATTACTAAGCATCAAATTACCTTTTTAATCCCAAACCTCTAAAAGTAATTTGCAGTGAGGAACTTTCTCATTGCCCCCAATCACTATCGATGCATCGGGACATAGTGAATGCAAGGTCCTAGTGGTTATCTTTCTTGTTTCCCATTTTTCTTATATAACAGAACAACAAGAACAAGAACAGGCCACACGTCCGTGCTACATATTGATTTCCAATTGCCAAGAAGTGCCATCATAAAGAAGACCCACATGAAAAGTCTCACACTTTTTCTCTGTAAATAAACAAGAAATCACAGAAATAGAAGAATCAACTCATAGATTAGCTATTTTAACCCAACTACACCAAAGTTTTGTTCTTTTTATCACAAAAAAAACAGAACAAGAATGATCGGATAATGTGTCATGCAGGCAAGAGAACAGAAGCAAAAGCAATCGTCAATAAGGCCACGAAAACAGACAACACAGGCATTCTTTACACCTCAAAGATACATCTACTCAACCAATTATTGCTTAAGAATCAATCTTGAGGTCAATGTGGTGAAGAAAGAAAGAGAAAGGAGAGACCTTGAGGTTGATGTTGGAGCGATTGATGAGTTGATCGGCGAAATCGGGATCACGGAGACACACCTTTGACCCACTTGAGAAAATCCTCTTCGGTAGCGGCCGTGCTCGTTTGAACCGCGTTTCCAGATTCAGCCACTCCTAAGCAGCTTACACTTCTTCTCAATTGAAATAAAGGATCGGTTCCTTATATTATACGATTGATGATGATGAATCTAAAAGTGGAGGAGGGTGAGATTACGGGAGAAAGAAAGAGATGGCTAAGATACATCATAACGACGTTTGTTAACTAAGGAACGTTTGTTCTGATAATAGTTAATTTTCTTTTTCTTTTAATCCTAATATTACTAAGGACATGGTTTAGATATGGCGATAATGATGCCCTAACAAATGTTATGAAAAGTTTTGACTTCCATTACAGTACCATCAAACTTCATCCGCTGCAGTATTAACTTAATCTTTTGTAGATAAGTAGGAAATTACACAACATCTAAATACATTTTTTTCTAAATTAGTACGAGCTTATCCAACGCATATAAAAGGTCTCGACTAATTGTCTAATTCTAAGAGGAAGTACACTCAATGGACAAATCATTTTTTAGATATTCAAAAAGGCATAAAACATAATCTCATATTCCATCAATAAAACCACAAGATAAAGTGATATCTTTGAACACGGGTTGCTTAGCTTCCGAAAATCTACCAACCACTAAATTACCATCTTGTGGTTATTTAAATGCAAATTTTCCTAATATTGTTCAAACTCTAAGCAAAACAAAACAAAACAGTCTAGTCTCTGTACATACTATACTATGTATCTTATCTTATTATATAAAGCCTATTTTTCAAAGTTACTAATTAACACGATCGCGACACATGACAGTTATATATTTTAGATTGCGACATGTGTTAAAGTACAATGCCAAAATAATTAAAAATATATATTTTTTTAAAATATTAATTATCATTTTTTACAAGACTTTTATAACAAAATAAATTTGGGTAATATTTAACATTGATTTTCCTGTTTTCCTATCTTTCATAATAAAGAAAATATAATCTTCTTAAAAAAATTTCGTAAAGATTTTTTTAAAATAGTAACTTTCGTTTTATACAAAATACTAAATCCTATTATATAAAAATTAGTTTTCAAAGTTATTAATTAACACGATCGCGACACATGGCAGTTATATATTTTAGATTGCGACATGTGTTAAAATATGAAGCCAAATTAATTAAAATATTTTTTTAAAAAATAGTAATTATCATTTTTTTTACAAAACCTATATAACAAAATAAATTTGGGCAATATTTAACATTGGTTTTCCTGTTTTCCTATCTTTCATTATAAAGAAAACATAATCTTCTTAAAAAAATTTCGTAAATATTTTTTTTGAATTTAAAATTTTATCTAATAGAAAAGTTTTTGAAAATTTTCCTTTTTCAATTTTTTAAAAATATTTAATAGTAATATTCCTTTTAAAATTCTAAAAATATTGTAAAAAATTGTTTAATCGTAATTTTTGCTTTCAATACTAATTTACTTTTCTAAAATTCTAAAAAGATATAAGTGTAAAAGATTATTAAATATTAATTTTATTTTTAAAATTTTTGACATGTGTAAAGTTATTTAATAGTAAACTTTTTTTTTAGAAATTTTCCGTTTTTCAAATCTTAAAAAAATATTTAATACAAATTTTCCTTTTAAAATTCTAAAAAGATATACGTGTAAAAGATTATTTAATAGTAATTTTCCTTTCAATACTAATTTCCTTCTATAAAATTCAAAAGATATACATGTAAAATATTATTTAATATTAATTTTATTTTGATTTTTTTTGACATTTTTTACGATATATCATTATTAATAAAATATGTAAAATATATAAATATAATAAGATGATAAAAACGGTTTAAAAAATTATTTAATAGTATTTTTTCTAAGCTTTTTTCTTTTAAAGTTTTCTAAAAAAATCTAAAATAATTGATTTTATACTTTTTTTTTCTAAAATCCTAAAAAAAATTAAAACGATTGATAGTAATTATTTGATTGTAATTGCAATTTAAAAAAAAATATTAAGCACGGAAAATATGTAAAAGATTTATTAGTAGTAGCTTTCCTTTCTTCAAATCCTAAAAAGAAAGATTTGTAGAATAACTATTTTGAATGATTTATATTAATAATCAATTTTCCTATTTAAATAGTTATTTTATGTTTGAAAATCATAAACCAAAAAAGAACTACAATATTCACATCTATATATAGGTCAAGCAATCTCAAGAAAGAAACAAGCAAAAATATTAAAAAAAACACATACAGTACTTGGGTTTTATTGATTTTTAATATATAAATTTTAGGGTTTTCAATAATTAACTATTTTCCTATATGAGTACAATATTTACTCCGTTCAAAAAAATCTGAATACAACTATTGCGTTCATGATAAAACTAGCTAACATAATAGCAAACATTGATCAAATAGTTGGAGATTCATAGTATTTGACAATGTCGTTAAATATACTCAAAGGTCTTATAAGATCTGATGATACAAAAAAAATGACAATGTCAAATGCAAGTAATTCAAAAAGACATATTATGCAAGACGATTAGATTCATAACGGAAAGAAGTTATGGATGAAATAGCAGAATATGCATATACTTTCAAGCTTCACCAGTAATATTGTTACTTTACTGCAAATTAAATAATTTTCTTATTGTATGGAAGCATTGTTGACGTCACTTTTTTAAGATATATCAAATAAACAAAGACATACATTTAACTTTAAAGACCAAAAATTCACTGACAAAGAGATATAAAATTATATACTAATTGATATAGAGAAGATATTGGCGCAAAATGATAAGTCACTGATCGATTTTGAAAACATGTCAAATTTATATGGTGAATTGTTGAAGAAAATGAAAAAAAAACTCAATATTTAAATATGAAATAAGTTAAAATATGCTCGAACAAAAAGAAGAGAATATTAGGTTAATAGTAACATTAAATGACAAGCAAAAGAGAGTGTATGAAATTGTTGTTGACTCAATTAACTACTACTAATATTATTTTCAAAATAATTAAATGTGAAGTATTTATAAAAAGATAAGAAAAATTATATACTATTTTAAAACACCATGATTATTATTTTTTTTGAAAACAAAACACCATAATTATTGAAATAGAAATACTAATCAAAATTTATGTAAGAAAATAGATTTATTATTAGTAAAATAAGGCTTACACCAATACATACTGGAAAATTTAAGAATTAATGTAAAAATATTTTCAGTTTCTTTTTATGTTTTCCTGAAATTAAAATTCCAAATAAAATCCGTGCGTTATAGAATACACAAACGTAAAATACAATTTTGCGTCAGCCCAGTAGAGCAGCAACACTGGGCCCACCAGCCCATGTTCGACTCTCATAATATCTCAAGAGCAGGAAGAAACTGTAACGAATCAAACCGGGATCCGGTACGAGAAAACCAGCCGACTGTTATTATGATTGGGAGAAAGAGAATATGCCATTGGAGTCAAAGAAGAAGATTCGTGACGACTCATCATCTCTCTCTCACTTGTCATCTTTCTCCCACCCTTTTCTCTCTCTCGTTACAACAACTATCAACCGCGTTCTTTGTTCTGTTTCAGGGATCGTCGTCGTCATCAATCTCTCCGCGTAGAGACCTCCCAAGGTTTGTTCTCTCTGCTCTCTCTAATCTGTAGCTGATCTTAGGTTCTATCTGGCAAAATACAACAGTTTCAAGATTGTTGGTTGATTGCAATCGTAATGATGATATTTTCTTGTGGTGATCGGAGCAGGCAGCTGAATCAAACAGTAGCAAGAAGTTTAGGCTAGACCAGCAAAGTCATTTTGCTGGCTAGCTGAATCATTTTCTGATCTTGAAAAAAATTTTACCATATGAGCCCTCAGAGCGTAGTATCGAAGACAAGCAAAGCCCTTGAGGGTCTCCATGGGGTTCATGTGGTGTCTCATTCGCCTTTCTCCGGATTCGAGGGTATCAGCCAAGTATCTAGCTTTGAATCCTCAGGAGATGCAGGAACAAAACAGAGTCTCTTCATTGAGTAAGTTTATCGTCTAAATAATATATCGAGATGTTAATGAAATGTTTTGTTCACTGTTAGAACCGGCGCTGAAATTATGGAGGTCTGTAACCATGTTTTATATAAAAAAAAAATTACCGATTTGGAAGCCTAAAATATATTTTTTGAGCTTCTATCTATGTAATTTTTTTAAAATATTTTAAAAATCTGTTGCAAATGTTTCATGAAATATTGCCCAGATCCGGCCATGTTCCCTGTGTCTGAGGTTAGATTGTTTGATTCTGCAGACGTGTCTGGCAACAAAGACCACCGTGCCTAAGACCTATCCACTGCTGCATCCACGGTATCTTTTCATCTTTTTCTTTCCTTTCCTCTTAAAGGTTTATCCATCTTTTGATTATTCAATCCATGTGATTTAACGCATTGACAGGTGATCAGAGTCTCTTAGAAACAGCTGCTAATGTTATCACATCGCTCCCTTTCATTTTCCTCGGTATGCAGACCCCAAGGTGATCAATCATCCTTTCTTTGTTTCATTCTTGTTTCAGATCAAAGAATCTTTTAGTCTTTCTAACAAAAATATGCGATATATAGGAAAAACCTGAACATGAAGGTGTATGCAAACTCCTTGATAGGAGTTGGAGTCGCTTCGAGTTTATATCATTCTTCGAGAGGGAAGTTGAGGAAGTACCTGAGATGGGCTGATTACACAATGATAGCCACAGCGACAGTAGTAAGTCTTTTACTTCTTTACGCATTCAACATAGATTGATAGTATAGTTTACAAGACTGTTAACATCTTATACATTGTGCAGTGTCTGTCAAGGGCT